>CAUYPK010015647.1:0-39981 GCA_963574355.1 Loris lydekkerianus | reverse complement strand
TCCTTTACTAGGTTTATACCCAGAAGACCAAAAGTCACAATATAACAAAGACATCTGTACCAGAATGTTTATTGCAGCCCAATTCATAATTGCTAAGTCGTGGAAGAATCCCAAGTGCCCATCGACCCACCAATGGACTAGCAAATTGTGGTACATGTATACCATGAAATACTATGCAACCTTAAAGAAAGATGGAGACTTTCCCTCTTTCATGTTTACATGGATGGAGCTGGAACATATTCTTCTTAGCAAAGTATCTCAGGAATGGAAGGAAAAGTATCCAGTGCCCTACTGTGAAGCTAAATTATAGCTTTCACATGAAGGCTATAACCCAACTATAGCACAAGACTATGGGGAAAGGGCCAAGGAAGAGGAAGGGAGGGGGGAGGTTTTGGTGGAGGGAGGGTAATGGGTGGGGCCACACCTATGGTGCATCTTAGAATGGGTACAGGTGATTGCACTAATGTACACAGCTATGATTTAACAATTAAAAAAAATTAAAAAATTTTTTTAAAAAACTATGATTAAAAAAATAAATAAAATAAATAAATTAGGGCATGTATTTTTCAGATAATAGAATCAGGGAAAATGGTTATTTAAATGTCTAAAACAACAATTGGAATTCCTAAAAAGAGATTTTACTAACTCCTGGCATATACCTATTTTTTGTGTGTGTGTTTTGCTTTTGAGTACTAGTAAAAGCATAATTAAACCAAATTAATTTTAAACATCTATCAAACCTATTTTTGTTCTGAACCCTGATGTAGGTGGGTCAGGTACTCTCCAAACCCAGGGGATACAGGGTGGGTTATGACTAATTTCCATAATCAGTGAGTTGCATATATTTCTGTATCTTTAAGCTAAAGGAAGATTATGTGTGTGTGTGTAAATGCATGTGTGTGTTTTTTCAGAAAAAAAAAAAGTTTCATTCCTATTTCCTCCTTCTTTGGTGTTTTAAAATCAAAGTAATTGTATTTTATCCTACCAATAAAAGTAATGCATATTTTATGTAAAATTTAGGTGAAAATGCACAATGAATAAAATTAAACTCAACCACAATATGGTTGAGAGATACCCTTATATTTTAGGGTATTTCTCTCCAGTCTTTATGTGCTTATTTTTAGTGTTTCTGTTAAACAAATGAGACACTCTGTTTATAACATTTGATACCCTGCTTTTTTGAACATAATTATAGATATGCATATTATATCTCATTCTCTTCCACCATGCCACTAAATATTTTGTGTAATGTCAAATATGCCCTTATTTATGGGCATTCATGTAATATCCAACTTACTACAATAATGCTTCAGTGAATATTCTTGGACGTGAATCTTACTACAGTGTCAGTTGTATTCTAGGAGCGGAATACTGACAGAAAACATGCTCAAATTTGCACCTTTGGGAATTAACTTGCTATTATTTATGTAGCTTCTTTTTAAAAATATGTGATGGCTGAAATATGTTTCCATTGACTCAGAAATATGCTATTGATATTATAAATTTGCTATTTATGATAGCCAGACAATCTACAACACAGAAACTGAGTGAAAGTTAAAATAAGTCCTCAGCCTTCTCCAATCTTGCTTTCTCCACATTCCATGGAAACTTTCATAGCTTATCCTTGGCCTTCCTTGGCTTGTGTATAGCACGTGACATGTTGATCTATGACCAACACCTGCTGCCTGAGAGCCCCACACACATACTCCCCTGGTTTCCCTTTCTCTTAATGATCTTACCTTCTTTTGCTGGTACATTCTCACTGGCCTTCTCTTTCAAGGCTATAAATTTTCTCTGAACTCCCCCAGGTATCCCCATTGCCTCAACAAACCTCATTACAATGACTCCCAAATTTATGTTTCCAGAGGAAAATTATTTTTGAGCTTCCGAATCACACTTCCAATTGCTTATTAGGCATTCCACCAGTGGCATCTCACTGTCCACATATGGGGAGCTGAACTGACTCTTTTGCTTCCACTCTACTTCATCCGAACCTCTAATATTTCTCTAATGTTGTGATAATTGAATAACCATGTCTTACAATGTTTTAAATGCAAATCTGAATACCTGTGTAATATAGGTGAATATGAATAATGTCAGATACCATTTTCTTCTGCTAATGGATGGAATCTTCTGTCAAATTCATCTGAAAGCCAGTCCAATGTCTTTGGACATATAAATTGATCTTTACACAAATGAGAGTCCTAAAATGTTTAAGTGCTAAATATAGAAGGAGAGGACCCTTAAAAGACAGTCTAGATCCGACTCCAACTTTCTCATGGAAAATCCAAGCAGGGCCTGAAGAGGAAAACTAGTTTTGCCAAAGTCACACAACTGGCTGGTGGCAGCCTGGTGTGTAGAAAGGTGTACCCTGACTCAGGTAACAGACTTTTCCTTTAACCCTGCCGCTCTCTGCATGCAGAACAAACTTATTGGAATAATAAAAAGTTCTCCTTTATTGAGAACAATTTCAATCTCTAAAGGAAGACAGAAGATGGAGACGGTAGTTAGAAACTTTTTTGAAGCATTTTTGTTTGATTTTAAGGCTTCAAAAATTGGAAATATGTGAATAATCAAGAGGAACACTGGGCTGAAGTTCACATTTGTGTCATTTCTACAAATAGGTCTTAAGACATAAGTTAGGCTTAAAAGGTTAGAAATAATATTTTCTCTCTCAAATAACAAATTGTTCTAAACAAATATTTTAGAAGTGTTTTTTGTACATGCACAATTTGGATGGTTTCCAGCTGCATATAAAATAAAGTCTAAGCTCTTAATCACATAGAAAACATCTCACAATCTACCCCTAAACTAGTGTTGTAGTTTTATCTTCTGTCACTGCCCCCTTTCCTCACCCTGGGAAGCTGCTCTAGTCCCATTAAGCTCTTTGCCATTTCCCAAAAGAACATTTCACACCCTACTAATATGTGTCAAGCTGTTTCCTTTATTATAAACTTCCTTCCTCCCTATTTTATCCTTTCTTCTTAACACCCAAACTGCAGGTCATTCTGCATAGTCCAGCTCAGATGTAACCCATTACCACCTCTATAAAGCCTCTGGAGCACCCCCACTCAAAAGAAATCCCTCCCTGTGTGACTCCCAAATCACCCTGACCATTCCTGCCAACTTCCTTAGAGACAATTGTTTGCCTGGCTGTCTGCTGCTTCCCCTTTGCCCTCAGCCTGTGAATCTCTTCAAGGACGAGCTGCCAGGTCTTATTCGCCCTTGCAACTCCAGCACCTACTGCCAAAGCTAACTCAGAACCCTTTTTCAGTTCTTCAAGGAATGCTGAAAGGTTCTTTTCACTGACTCACTTTATTTTATCAATTCATTAGAAGAGGAACCTGCTTAGATAACACTTGGTTAGTTTAGTCCCAATAATTCTGTAGTCCTAAAAGCAATAAACATATTTTCTCTTTCAATGCCTTAAAGTCACACTTGACAATGACCTATATATACTTAAGATGTTACTACTATAAAGAAAATATTTTTAAATTTCTAAAGCTTTACAATCAAAATTTATATTATTTAAAAAATATAATATTGTAATTATAGCCCAGGATGACCATTATAGTGTTCAGCATTAGAATATCTGGTCTTACCTGGGAAATTAGCTCCTTTTTCTTTACTCATATACATAAACCCAAGAATTGGTGTTTGATGTGCATAATTTTATATATTTATACATAAAAAGCTTTCCACAAACGTTAGCTATAATGTGTATGGTTTCTTACTGTTGGTATACAAAGACCAGCCTAAGTACCAAGAAAGCTGATTCCTACAATTAATCATGCCATGCTTTTAACACTGGAAAATTCAAAGACGGAGTAAGAAATCTCAGCTCAATGACCCAGGTTTTTCAGGTTGTGTCTTCTGAAAGGGAACTGAATTTACACACTTATGGAGTCTACATCAGCGCTTAAAGTGAAATGCCATGTTGTCCAGTTGTGTTATGTCAGTCAAGTTCTGGATAACATCACTCAGTGGTTTAATTGGCTTTGGAAAGCAGCTGTTGCTTAGGGCTCATTCCTAATAACCCCAAAAATGTCATTCTCGTAGTGAGTAAATGGCCCCAATCTCTTTGCTGAAATGCAATTTAAGTGGGATGCTCTTTCATAACAATAATGCGTACTTCCTTGAGGCTGTTTATTCTGCATTGTTTGTATTTGTTCAATGTTAAGCATCCGTCCATGGCATGTTGCTGACCATCAAAACATTCATATGTTTAATTACCCTAATATGCTAATGAGTATGTTTATACTTATATCTATAATTTAGCAATTACTAAACTTCAAATCTATTATATTCCCTTACTTACAGAGTTTCATTATCTTAGCAATTACTAAACTTCAAATCTATTATAGTCCCTTACTTACAAAGTTTTATTATCTTTAAATTTTCAACCAAATACTGCCCGGTCATCATCCTACATGGTCTTCACTCCCACCCACGGAATCAGCCATAATTCTTCATTTGCTTTTATTTCCTCAAATAGTGATCCTTCTCCATCCTCATCTTTTCTCCCTGAGCTTTGCATCCTGTCTGTTTCACAGAAGGGCAATTGATTCATCCATTGCCCATCCATCATTTCATTATTCTTTATTAATTTATTTATTCCTTCAACAAGTTATGTATTGAGCACCAACTATGTACCATGCAGGTAACGGGAATCAAATGGAAAATTATCCATTGTGACTGAACAAGACAAATTTTTTTAAGCCAAAATATTTAGAATCTATACTCTGGAAAAGGGGACAATGTGGGGTGGCACCTGTGGCTCAAAGGAGTAGGGCATCAGCCATATATGCCAGAGGTGGTGGGTTCAAACCCAGCCCTGGCCAAAAACTGCAAAAAAAAAAGGGGGGGGGGGGAAATGTGTTCATATAAACAAAGGTAATTGAAACATAGCTCTTGTCTTCTAGGATCATTTAATCTAAGATGGGAGAAAGACGTG
This sequence comes from Loris lydekkerianus, assembly GCA_963574355.1. NCBI lineage: Eukaryota > Metazoa > Chordata > Mammalia > Primates > Lorisidae > Loris > Loris lydekkerianus. Next base: position 35,027 of record CAUYPK010015647.1, on the reverse strand, counting down.
TTGACAAAATGTAAGCTGTTCCTTAGAAAACCAAAACATTCATTCTAGTGACTTTTTGCGGATTTAAAATTTTACTTTTGTGCTGAGTGCAATGGCTCAGGCTTATCATCCTAGCATTCTGGGAGGCCCAAGTGGGTAGATCACTAGAGCTAAGGAGTTCAAGACCACCCTGAGCACAAGCTAGATCCCACCTGTACTAAAGACAGAAAAAAGAAAAAAAAAAAAAAAAAAAGGTAGCCAGGCTCATGGTGGGTGCCCGTAGTCCCAGCTATTCAGGAAGCCGAGGCAAGAGGATCACTTGAGTCTAAAAGTTTGAGGTTGCTATGAGCTATGACGCCACAGCACTCTACCCAGGACAACAGAGTGGGATTCTGTTTCAAAAACTAAAAAAATAATAATAATAATAATAAAATATTAAATTAAATTTTGTATTCATAATTGTCCTATGGTTCTAACAGTAGACTATTTGTAAAAGGGTCCAGTTTTAATCCCACTGGGGATTAAAGTCTGCCCCAACTACTCTTTCTTATATTTCAACTTCTGCTGCATTTATTTCAACATCACACATTTTAAAAAATCTTTCTGTTTTCAAAGAGTGGAAGCAGCAGGATGTGAGAATACAAAGTTAATGCACCTCTGACCCCCCGACTGTGCTCTTTGCTCTCCTGTGGTCCTGTGGAAACTGGACCCATCAGCACCCCTTCTTTGTATGTAACACATGTTCCATTGACTGATGAGTCTCCTTCAAGGATCCCAGCACAACAGACACAGTACACAACTTTTCCTTTCTCAATTATTCCCAATCAAAAGGCACAGTACACAACTTTTCCTTTTTCAATTATTCCTAATCAAACATAAAATCTTCCTTAACTTTTAGAAGTATTCCTTTCTACTAATGTGACAGAAAAACTGCTTAATTAACAGATCTATAAAATTATAAGAAAATTTATTTCTTTTAGTAGCAATGAGTGACTGGGGTCCAGACAGCATGAGAGAGCACATGCAAAGATTGCTCCAAGCAGTGTGTAACTAAATCTGTACGTCTCATCCATACACACATTCCTCGTTTTATACATTTTAGTATTATAACCTTAATATTTAATGTGATTTCTAGCCTATAGAATGCTCAGTGAATTTCTGTTGAATGAATGAACAGATGCCTAAAAGAATGAGCATCAGAAAAAGATCAATTCTGTATACATTTTATTGTTTAACAGCTTTTAAAAGTCAAACACCAACTTTGAGAAACTCATCCTTAAAATAATAGTTTATGCCAAAAGAATGGAACAACAGCATGTGTAATCGAGGTTCCAAAAATAGATGGATTAGGCTTGATAGTTTTATTGTCTTACCTGACTCTCCCTCTTAGTTCACAGACTTAATTAGCCTTGAGTGAATTGATCTTTTCTCATGTTCCTGAAAGGTGGTAGGAAAGCACAGCTTTGAAATCTGACAGTCTTAGATTTAAATTACTGCTGCCTGATGTTAGGCAAGTTCCTTAACTTCCACAGGCTTTAGCTTCCTCATCTATAAAATGAAAGTAATTTCTCCCTCATGCATTCATTCAACAGAATTCTACTGAGTACTCTATATGCTAGACATTATATTGAATGTTAAGGTTGTGATACTAAAAAATAAAAATAAAAAATAAAATAAACATAAGTTCCAGCTGTCATGGTGTCTACTATAATCTAGTTGGGCGTATAGATAGATGCAGACAGACAAAATGTAATGCATCATGATATGCATCATGATTGAGAGGTGCTATGAAAACACAGGAAAAGTAAACAGTGGTTGTGACCCTTGAATAAAATAATTTATATAGTGTCTGGCCGGCCTATGTTAGTAGATATTCAATAATAGTTACTGTTGCCTTTATTCTCTGTTGATATTCTAATTTCATCCTCTACCCTCCTCCATTCATAGATGTCCTATAGTATTATTGTCCAATGGAAATATGACATGAACTACATAATTCAAATTTTCTAATAGCCACATTAGGAAAAGTAAAAAGAAACATGAAATACATTTTAATAGCTATTCAGGAGGCTGAGGCAAGAGGATAACTTGAACCCAAGAGTTTGAGGTTGCTGTAAGCTATGATGCCAGGGCACTCTACCCAAAGTAACAGAGTGAGTGAGACTGTCTCAAAACAAAAAGAAAAAAAAAGAAATACATTTTAATAATATATCTGCTTTAACCTAATATATCCAAAATATTATCATTTTAACATGTAATCAGTATAAATTAATTTTTGTAATTTTACATTATCTATTTTACTAAGTCTTTAAAACTTGATGTGCATTTTATACTTACAATACATCTCAGTTTGAACCAGCCACATCCCAAGTACTCAGTAGCCACGTGTGGCTGAAGGCAACCTAATTGAGTGGCAGAGGTCTGTGTATCCTTTCACGTCGCCTGGGGTTTTGCTGTCTAAGAGGCAGTGCTCTGTAGGAACTGTAGTAAGCATTTGATGGATCTTTAATTAACAAAGCACCATTATTTTCATTCTCTCCCTCCCTCCATTTCTGAAAGATAAACTGAAAGTTACGGATCTTGCTGCCTACCCCCAACTCACAATGCAATGAGGGAGAGAAACCTATAAGTAGATACTTTGCAACACATGACAATTGCCAGAAGAGAGATAGAATGGAAATGTATGATATCCTTGAAAATTGCTGAAAGAGTGATTTTAAGTTATCTTACCACAAAAAGAAAAAAAGCATGTGAGGGAATGCATACTTTAATTATCTCAATTTAGCCATTCCATAACACATACAGATTTCAAAGCATTATGTTGCACATGAGAAATCTATAAACATTTTTATTTAAAAGTATTATAATAATTTATTAAAAAGCAAGAAAAGGAGATACAAGATTAGGCTATAGGGTTAGGGGAGGGAGTCACAAATTTATCTGCAGATATCTAAAAATGTCTGCACTAAGTACTTCTCTCTTTACTTAAGAGAGAAAAGTCAGACTACCTCTTCTCAGTCAGATTCTCCCATGTCAATAAAAATATGCTTCTTAGCTCATTTCCTGCAACAAAGTACAGGGGTCCCAGGAGGGACCTCTCTGGTAACACAAATGGTCTCTGACATACTGGAGGAAATCCAGCACTGAAGCTCCTGTGATTAGACTTAAAACACAAATACACCCCAGAAAAGACACTGAGACCTCTCTTCCCTTACTTTATTTCCTATCCAGTGCAGTTTTCAATGGAATTTCTTGTATTTTTATCCAAATGTAAATCTTCCTCCAAATGATGATTTGAAGCCATAGCTCCGTTTCTTGCCAACCAAAACCCATTTGTTGCTGGTGACTTGACTAGTTCTCTACTCACCTGCTCAGCCTTTGAAGATCTACATCATCCCATTGAGTCCATCAGCCTCATGATGTGACCAAAAGACACAGGAGGGTGCCAGGATATTGTGAAGTCCATCAAAGAAAATGTTCAAAGACATCTGACTCATGAAATAACTTGGCTTTAAGAAGGTGTAAAAATACCTTTTAATAAAAGATGACTTTTTATTTGTTAGATGTTTTTTAAGGTCTCAGTACTTATGGCAAGTTTGATAAATAAAGAGTAAAAATATATATCAAACTTCTATTTTCACTCAAGTAAACGACCCTGTAACAGAATCATATTACACTGAATTCTGTCAGTAGAACATCATGTGAACAGACCCAAGTGTGGCTTAGCTTTATAAAGGAGAAAGACTGCATGACTTTTTCCAGATTCTTCCTTTCCTTTCCCAAGAGCACAAAATTTCTACCTGTGTGAGGAAAACCTATTTCAAAATAAATTTACCCTGTTGCTTAACTTAATCATTTGCTTATTTGAAAATCAATGTATAAAACATGGAATTCTGGATCTGAATATTTAGGAAGTTGTCAGAGCTTCTTCAGAAGAAAATGTCTTGGGCTTTTTCATGCTATATGTTCATGACTTTATACCATCATAGAGAAACACTTAGAAAATACCTATAGTATGTACAATTTTCTGTAGCGTTAATGAATTTTATAACTGGTCATGACTTTAGGAAGACATGTAATATTATATGTCGGTAGACTTGATGTTGAATCTCCATTTTATTCTTCAAAATGTTTATATTAGAGCTCATAGTTTCATCCCTTCCATAGCTATAATAAGTTTATAACAATGCAAAGTGTTTGGCACATGGGGAACTGTCTCTCCTAAGAGAAAGAAAGAACATGAATCTATAATGGCAGCTACTGCAAAGTCTAAGCTTATATAATGTAGAAAATGAAAGAAATGCTAATTAGTATAAATATATTGCAATCTATGAGAGTGCTTAATACCAATTTTCCTACAGAAAAGAACATTTTATCTTCCATCCTAATAGTAAACTCAATCACAGCAGTCACTTAAAATCGTACTTTTTTCTAGCAAGTTTGGTACACTGTATTTTAGTATTGGAAATGGATAAAATATAGAATTTATGTTCATGTTTTAAAAGAAAAATGTGCACTCTTATGTTTCAAGTTTACAAACATTTGAAATCAAACTTACATATAAATTCTGTCTATAAATTAGCTAGAAATGGTAGGAAATACAGCTACTAGTTACAAAAGTTGGATTTAATTAGTTTTCTATTTAGAATAAGTTACTACCATCTGTGTTAGAATAGAGCTGGAGGTAGGGAAAAGCCAGACAATGGGTCCTGGACTTTTGTCCCTAAATGAGAATGGAAATGCTTATTTGTAAAGCCTCCATTATTTTCTTGTTCATTAATATATCTGTACTTTGCTATCTTTTAGTATATTGGAATCCCTAGCTGTAAGATGAAGAGTCAGGTCATTTCTAACAAAAAGAATTTAGACATATATAATTATTTTTCAAATTTTTATGTGTAACAAGCTAATCAGTAGAAGGCACTTTTTTCTGTGACCCTCTGTTTGAAGGCAATTCTAAATTAAATTCTGATGTTTCATGAAATTATTGACCATTTCTCTGCCTACTGAGTATATTTTCAAAAGACACAAGTATTTTCTATGCATGGAATGGATACGAATTTAAAAGGCTTATTGTCTGTGTAGACAATTGTCTATTGACTATTTGTAAGTCAAACATGCAAATACAAAAAAGTCCATTTGTAAGGCTTATTCACAATTGTTAAGAATTTTTTAAATTTGTAAAAATATGGGTTTGTGAAGGAATGTCAATTATTCCAACATAATATTAAGGAGATTAGTGTTTTTCTCTAAATAAACAAGATTATTTTGGTTTGAAAAGGCAAAAAAGTTTGTATATATGGATTAAACTCTAATGGTAATAAGATTTTCTATAATTGCTTAGACTTGCTTGTATTTCATAACTGTTCTTGACATATTTAGTATAATTTAAAAAGAGAAAGCTAAAATTCTATAGTTTTGAATTAAAGTTACCTTATAAAGTTTGTAATATTCTTGGTTGGATAGAAAATATAGCTTAAAAAAAAAGCTGACTTTATTTCATAGAGGAATTGATTAAAAGACAGGGTACTCCCATTCAAGTCTGGCTTACAAACTATGTTTTCAGTGTTTAATATTTTAAGATTTGTAATTAACTAATTGATTTTATCTGTACTGAAATGGCCGTTAGAAACAGAGACAGTTTTCTTTCAGGATAAAATTACTTCAGGTATTGCCTCAGAAAGTATCTAACATTAATTTTGCTACTGAAATAATATAATAAGTAACGCTTTTTGACTTAAAAGGAAACTAAGCCTGTGTAAGTTAAAGTTCAATCTATAGTCTATGAGAAGGGACACAAAGGGGCTTCAGGAAGGATGGCAGGAAAGCCTGGCCTGCTGAACAAGGAAGTCTGGAGGGTCCATGGGAACACTCACCACTCAGCAACTCTGCCAAAAAAAGGGGGTGGGGTAAGAATCTAGGTATAAGGTAACCTAGGCAACCAATGACCAATAGAAAGAGACAATAATCAACAACCAGTAGAAAAGGGCAATAATGCCTGGAGAAGCAGAGAGGCCAATGAAAGAATTGCAGCCAATTTCAAATGGAGAGGGCCTTTGCCTCTTGATCTCTCTTACCTCTTGTTGGGGAGAGGGACCCACTTCCAACTCTCTTTGGAAATGCTCTAAGCTTTCTCTTTGTTCTTAAATGAAATTTCTCCTTGTTAAAGCTTGTGCAGGTTACTTTTGCTTTCCATTCATGCTGCCTGTGCTGCTCCAGTTAAACTTTGTGTTCAACCCACTTTTGCTTCCATTCCTGCCTAGCTTCCCTTGAACTTTCTAGTTCTATCTAGAAATCAAAGCAGGTCAACTGGGTTCAGGTAACCAGGAACCCCGACCCCCAACAGTCTACTCTAGTAAAGTGATGCAAAGTTGCAGTCTGAACTTATTCAAAATTTTAAGATGAAAATACTATTTATGGAAAGCATGTTCTCAGTATCAAGAACTCTAATGCTTTGAAGTTACCAAATGAAGGAGAAAATCATTAACTAATTGAGTTTTTTTAAAAAATTATGTCATAGAAAAAGTTATGTTAAATGATCAAGTCAAATCAAATTTGATAATATATGAAGTTATACCAGAATATTTTTAAAACTTTATTTTAATGATATGTTTCTATATATGACAATTTACATGGAAATTTTTATTTATTTACTTACACATATTACACATATTTTATATATTAAACCCACATAATATATGTTTATATATAAGTATCATATGAAAAAATCAGTTTATTAATATGTCTAACCATTATTATTAATACATGTACTTGCTAATATTCATTCATAATTATTGACTAGTTTGCTATTTAATTTAACAAACAAAGTTAGTTGGATCATAATTTTAATCTGTTTTTAGCTTTATGTATTTGGCATCAGCCTCACACATTAAAAGCCTAGAAAGAAACCAACCACTGCTAAAATTCTAGCTTTGCAACACTAAATTCATAGCATCATTACAAAGTTTATAACATCACCAGCGATGAGAATATTTAGTATGATATTGGTTGAAAATAACTTACATAGACTATCTGAAAAGATTAGAGCACTAAGATGAATAGGCAAAGGAGACAAATGGTTCAACAAAAAATAGATAACGGAGGTAAAGGAGAGACAAATTTAAATGTCTAAAACATATAAAAATTAGCCAAGCTATTATCAAAGAAATGCAAATTTAAATATTGATTAATTTCATTTTACACTTAACAGGAGTTGAAATATTGTAGTACTCAGTTCCTATGGTCAAGTCCAGTGTAATACTGATGATTCCCAACTGCTTGGGGGGTTGAACTGTCTCTCCTTTCATTGCATTTTCATCATACTACAGATCCATCCTAAAATATAGGGTTTTATTTTTGTTTTCTAGTCTCCAGGGAACTTTGTTACTATTCTGTTACTATTCCTAGAGGAAACTGAAAGCAGAGTTAGGTTCACAGAGTTAAGATTCCTGAGAGTTAGAAAGGTGTTATTTCTTAAATGAATGGAAATGAGAAACCACTTTGGATGGAGGCTGATTCTTGAAATGTTGTAAGAACTTATGAGTATACAGAAAAAGGAAGTCTGCTTTTCTTATTCTTATGTCTGGATTTACATTTGACTACGGCAGTGATAAAGGTAAGGTTCTCAAAAAGAACTGACTGGCATCATGGTAAGCAGGAGGATGTCGAAGGAAATATTTTAATAATACGCATAAACTTAAATCTTATTCCCCTAAGCCAGAGAAATGCCCAGAAGACTATTTAAACATGAACTTCTAAAAATTTAGTCCTACTACCAAAACATATTTCTCCCAATTGTGTGGGGATAATAACATCATGTATCATTTCCAACCTAAAAATAACTTGATAGATGCAGGTCTCATTAAGAATTGGCTAAATCTGTGTACGCCTAATGCTACTCATCACCAAATACTGCCCACAGAATTTTAGTGTAATCTGAGTGATTTAATCAAACCACTTCCTTGAACCTAATTGTCTCTAGACCATCTCTTTTAGTAAAAAATTGTGTGAATAGGAACACAAGATCTGATTATACATTTGGATTTTGTAATTTCACTACATTCATTTTCACAGTCCAGATAACAACTGATTTAAAGAATCAGAACTGCACACTAAATAACTAATTTTAGTTCAGTGAAGATTGACAACACATTATAATCTATTTTATGAAAGCTGATTAGGGCTGAATTCAGTTAAAATGACTGAAGTAAGTAGATAATGGAGTATTTATCCATGTTGGAAGGGAAACCTAGGAAACATGGCTTTCTGCTGCTGCTAAGAAGTTTAACTAGGAAGCCTCCAGTCACAACGGGCCATTATGTTTCTAATTACCCTTATTAACAGAAGAAAAAAGAAGTAAACAATTTTCTCAGGAGCATCTTAGACAACCTGCTGTTTCCAAACATATGCTCCTTGGTATTGATCAATACATTTTATATTTACATGTTAAGTTTTATCATCAGAAGAACAATGATAAATCATAAAACTTAGCAAATCAATTACTAAGACATTTCTGTATGACCAAAATGTGGATATCATTATCTCTTCTACTTAGAAGAGAAAAATTAGCAAACTGAGAGCATCCTATAGGTTTTTGTCTTGTTTTGTTGTGTTTTACGTTGAGAGTTCTGGATCTTAAACATCTTAGCTGATGCACCGTGATCAAACTGTGTTCATGGGTATGCGATTTTGTCCATAGTAACTAACTGTGCCTTTTGGGGGGTAAACTATTAATTCCTATTACCCCAATTGATGCAAATACTGCTTCTTATCGAAATATCAACACTTAACATCCTGTAGTTGAAAGCCTGGTATGTTCAAAAACATTTTCATACATTTCGCAAGCATATATCAGGAAGATTTTAACACTTTGCAGAGGAATTTTCCAAAATGAAGCATTTTGTGTATGTAGGGAAGTATATGTGTAGCATTGGGTTGAAACGGTCTTCAGATTTTTTGTGTCTCTGTGTGTATTATTCGGAGTGGAGAATGTGAGAATGGTTTCTTATTGAATAATTCCTTAGTATTATCTAAATTTTTATATTCTATACTTTGAGTTTTTGCTCTTTATTGCATCTCTCATTCACTATCTCTGCCATGAATCTCCATTTTTAGTCACATTTATTTTAAGTCTTCTCTTTGAAAGAAAAGTAGTTTACTGATTTAAAAGTAACTGGAAAGTAGTGCCTGGTATCACGAGAATAAAAGATTTTGGAAAATAAAGAAGCAGATTGGTCCATTGTCAAAGAAAAATTGCCCCGAATGGAGTTAACAATGAAACAGGCAAGGAAGACTTTATTCAAGACTAATGAATTGGGGAGAGAGATTAAATTCAATTGCCCTGAAACAAAAAAGCAGGAGGATTTTTAAACACTAGGGTGAGTTAATGGAAAAGTACTGAAAGAGTTTGGGTTGGTGGGGGTGTGAATTTCTTCAAAGTGATTAGACCATTTGTGTTTGCTAATTGGCACTTAAGAAAGTCTCCTACCCTTCCGAGGAGACTGAGAGATAGGGACCGCAGCTTTCTTACTGATTACGTTTCAAAGGAATGGCTCCTCAGTTCTTGGAGAGACATTCCTAGGTTATAGAAGGTTTACATCTCAAAGGTTCATTTCTCAAAAAAAAATTTACAATTTTCAAGTTTTCTAAAGAAAAATGCTTGACAATAAGAGAGGTCTGGAGCCTACAGACAGAAAGAAACCTGTCTAAAGTTTAGTCCACCTGAGGGGAATATTAAAGCTGTCTTGTTCCCAAGATATTACAGAAGTCCCAGATACGTTAAACAAGAGATCGTAAACTAATAGTTAACAAGATATTTCTAGACAGGCAGTGTTGTGAGGCATGGTTGATACTGAGAGTAAAGTCAAGTTGGGATGTGCAGCCTTAACAAGCACCCTCCAGATCCAGACACAACACTCACATTAATTCACCATCAGGTCACATCATCTGTTCTCATAATGTCTAAGTCAGCTGAACCCCTGCTGCTGTTTCAGTTTCTGACTTGTCTTTGATTGTGGATTATTTGATCCAGTTTGACATTCCTTTGAAGAATCTTCTACCTGATTACAGCATGTAAATAGCCAATTTCTACTTTTGACTTTTACTCACACAGCACATATACTCACACTTATAATTCAGTTTCATCAAGGATTTATGCCTCTCTTTTTTCCTCTTTGATATGTTAGACTCTTATATTTCATCGATAATGTTTAATTTTTAGTTTACAATATTGCTTTATACAGTTATCAGAGGGGAATATAATAACCTCAGTCCCCCATGCATTAGAAATAAAAGAGGATAAGAAAATATAACACATTGTCCTCTGCTTGTTTTAAGGCTTCTTAATATTTGGAAACTTATCTGGAACTGCATAGAACTCCTTTCTGCTATGGTGATGGAAATATGACCATTGTCAATCCTAAATAGAAGCAAAATCATGTGATAAGTGAAACTTGGGCCCAATCTTCTTGATTTTTCTATCTTAACCTTTTAAGTTTGTAAATTTCAAAAGAAACATTGCAGTGTCTGTTCCCTATCCAAGGTTTCTGTGAGTTCCTGAAGGATTACATTCAGAAGGTCAGGCCTTAGCATTAAGTTCAGGCCCACCAGAATCTTCACTTTACACCTTACTTTCCATGGCTATTTTCTTCAACAAGACAACCCAGATGGCTTGTTCATGTGTATACAACTCAACCCTGGAAACCCTGGAAAGATATATAAGGCATTAGTGGCAATGCATTAAAGGAATTTATTGATGCTTTGGACAATGTGAGCCAATGTAGTGTTTATATACAGAAATTTAAAATGTGACATTAAACATTATTTTTACAATTACTTTGGCCTCCTTGACGCCAGCGTATTTTCATAGATAGGCCAAATCTTCCTCTGCCTCTTCTTTCCCTGTCCCCAAGTTTGTCTTCATTTCTCATGCAAAGCAGTTTAGCTTTTCTCTTTTGTTTCTGTTTAAAAGGTAAGACTTTTAGGGCCTTACTTTTTACAACCAATGAGTATTATGAAGGTAGTTTCCTGAATATAAACATTCCCATGAAAACTCTGTTGCCAGTTATTAAAATAACTATTGCCATCCCTCTTCACCATTTTATCTCCATTTTATAGGATTACAGGGTTCTAGGATGTCAGGCTCAACATTCTGCAAGCTCACATGAAATTAATTGTACCTAAAAGCTAAATTTCTAAATAGAAAGCTAAATGAAAATATGCATCATTTCCTGGATTTTGTGTGTTCCATGATCCTTTCAGATATCTCATCACCCTCTTCACATCAAATAGTTTTATAACATTTTATATTTCTAACTGTTCATATTCATTCATTGATTCAAGAAGAGATCGCATACTTTGTTTTAGGTACCATGTTCAAGTGGGGCTTAGAACAAGTAAAGTGAAGAATAAGTAGTAAAATGTCACATGGTAGAAAATGCTAATAACACAAAGCAGAGTATTGGATGGAATAAAGAGAAAGTGGTAGGCCGCTTCAGATAGCATGGCCAAGGCCTCTGTAAGCATGTGATAATTTGAAAGGAAACTTGACTGATGAGTCAGCTACCTAAAGAAGCCTGTTCCAGGTAAAGAAAAGGGCAGAGATCAAAGTCCTAATGAGGAACTTGGCTTCACACATTCAAAGAACAGAAAGGAAAAAAAAAAAAGAAAAGGAGAGAAATAGTGCAGCTGGAGTATAGAGAACAGAGATGAAAGTGGCAGGATGTGAAATCAGGGAGATTGGCAGGATTTTCTTCTATTCCCCAGGCTAGAGTGTGGGGGCATCATCATAGCTCACTGCAACCTCCTAGCCTCAAGCAATCCTTTCTCAGTTTCCCAAGTAGCTAGGACTAAGATTATATTCTATACTAGCTATCTTAAAATTCATCTTGAAGTGTCATCTTAAAACTACCGATTCACCCTTTCCAAATTATCCTATATGCTCATTTATTCAGTTCATGTTTCTAAAGTACCTGCTACCTTCCTGGCACTGGTCCTGGGCCAGACCTGGATCATCAACAATGACAGTCTTATGGTTTCTATACCCCAAACATGCAGCCTCATAGAAAAGGGGTTGGTCCATATTCCATAGACAGTTTATATTGTCCACATTGTCTACATTCTTGTGAATATCAACATGACTTTCCATGACCTGTTCTCTGGATCTTGGATAGCATCTATTTTAGTCTCATGCTATCTTCCTTCATCTACTTTATACAAAAGAAATGTTTAAGACATATCTGTATTTTCATCATATTCTTGCCATTCTTTTCAATTTCATAATAAGTCTTCCAAGTGTTTTTTTTTTTTTTTTTTTTAAGTAAGAATACTGAATTTATAGTCAAGAATAGAAAAGGAAAAACACCTGTATAGAACTTTTCTCTTCTTGTGGCATTCCAAGTTAATTCAAGGTTAGGATTGCATTAAGTAAACTGGGAAAATATCTATAATTCTCTATCACAGAATAGAATATCTGCATTGAGTCCTTTCTACCCAATAATGTATTGCAAAGTTCAGAAAGTGCAGACTGGCCCCCTCAGATTGCCATTTAAATACCCCGTTACTTGTGGATGCCACCTGACCTTAACAAGCTGGGTGAAGAGGTGAGGGAATTCTGTGGGCAGAACACTGAGAAAGAAGCCACAAGCTGAAAGCAACACCAATTTCCTTATTGCACGACATGGAGCTTTTTCTGCATTTTTGATCATTTGTCTTGTTTCCTCCTTTACCTTTCTTTGTTCACTGAATTTTACAATTTTAAGGGTTGGTTTTTTTTTTTTTTTTTTTTTCAGTCTCTTCTATCTCCTATCGCCTTAATTTTATCTGCACTTACTTTTTCTGTTCTTTTCTTTAATGCAAGTCATTAAACAAGAATCACTAAATCACTATCTGTAAAAATCTCCTTTAAAGTTGAAGGAAAGACAGGTTTCTGAAGTTTTATTCTCCTTGAGTCTAAAAATATGTCTCAACAAATTTTTCTCTTTTAAAAGAAGGAGCATTGGGGGAGGGGGCAAGATGGCCGACTGGAGCCAGCTTTCCACAGAGGCTCCCATCCAGAAGTAGAGATAAAGGACAGAAGTTTCTCAAGAAAGCTGGTTAGGAGCTGAGCTAAGAGAGAAGATTGAGGAGTGCACATCACCCCTGTGGAGGTGAGCTGCAACCCCAAGGAAACAAACTATAGGTACAAAACCCATCACCGAGAGGACGAGAGTCCCCTCCTCCATGAAAGTAGCTCACAGTGAGCTTTCTAGAAACAAGCAAGCAGAGTTCAGATCTCCTCTTATCTTATCCCACAGGAGAGAGAGACTAAAAATCAGAACTCCTTCTCCAGAGAAATCCCATTTGTGACCCTAGGCATTCTCCTGACAGGCATAAAACTGAACAAATATTCTACCTCTAATTCTGAACTCCAGTCCACCCCTCCACCCTCACCCCATGGTCTGGAAGCCTGTCTCCTGAGGAGTCCAGAGTGTTGGGCAACTCCTCAAGAGGTACGGGCATGGTGGGGTCTGCTACAAGTCTGTCCTGACACAGCAGCACAGTTGTAAAGTGGGGATTGCAGACCAAGGGAGCCAAGAGGGAGAGGCAGTAATGTGGCTCATGGCAGAGTGCAGTGGGGGCAACAGGGCTTATACCCCAGGTCATATTTTGGAGAAACACTTCTAGTTTCTCTTGGCAACCAGAGGGAGCCAGGCCTCCACCCCGGGGGGCAGCCGTGGGTGAAGCAGAACTGGGACAGAAATACAAACTCCATGAGCTGGGGGTATGCCTGTGTTGGTATCTGCCCCTGTAGGATGTGGCTGGGACTGAGACTCTGACCCAGTGACCCAGTGAGAGTGCACATTGTGCACCCACCCTCAGTGGGACAGGGCTGGGACAGAGACACAACCTCTGAAAAGGTTCACAACCTCTGAAAGCTCAAAATACACCCAGGGGTACCCACTCTGCTGTGGAGCACAGCTAGGACAGAGACGCAGACGCCATAAGAGTATGCTGGCAGGGGCGGCACCCACTTAGAGTGGGGCTGAGTCAGAGTCGCAGCTTCTGTGAACTCAAAATATGCCTGGCCCAAGGTGGGACATAGCTAAGACAGAGCTGGAAACTCCATGAGAATACGCATGGAGGCAGGGCTGGGACAGAGACACACACTCGGTGAGCTCTAATTACGCCCAGCCCACCATGCAGTGCAGCTGGGACAGAGACACAAACTCCACAATTGTACACTTGGCAGGGGAACCTGCCCTCAGCGGGGCAGGGCTGGGACTGAGACACAACTGCTTTGAGCAAAAAAGACACCTGGGAGCAGTATCCACCCCTGGCAGGTCAGGGTCAGCACAGAGACACTGAATTGGTGAGCACAAAATATGCCCCATAGTAGTGCACGCCCAGGGACCATGACTGCTGCTGAACTCCCCAGAATCCCTTGAACACTAGAGGGAGCTGGGTTTCAGACCCATGAGGTTGCTCTGGTGGCAAAGTATTACACAGAGGAAGCACTGATCCTCCCTGTTTCAGACAGGCCCATATCCCTGTTGCTGTCCCCCGCTGAAAGGAGCCGGGCCACAGCCCGTGGGGTTACCAGGGCCTGGGTGAGGCTGCCGCATAGGGTGGGGAAGAAGGCACCAAGTCCTCTGGCCTGACTCTTGGCCTAGGTGAGCCTTCCTGACCCCTTGACCACCAGAGATAGCCAAACTCCAACATCTTGGGTTTCTGGGTCCAAGGTGCCTATGGAACCCTACCTCCAGCTTTCTGGTCACAGATCGAACTCTCACAATTGAGCAGTGATTTGTACTGCCTGGGATAATTGCTTTTGGAACTATCAACTTAGGCTATCCACCCAGGGACACGCCAAGATTGAACCAAGGTTGTGTTGAATTAGGAGGGACTGACGCCTCCTGCAATAGTTGCTGGGGAAAGGTGGGGGAATCTCAGTTACCTATATATCACCCTAGCTGAAATTTTTGCCTTATCTTGCAACTCAATAAGATCAGATAGAGGCTGGCTGACTACAAATCAGAGCCAGCTAGTCCTATCACACCAATTTGGTCCTCAGAAGTCTCTAGTTGTAGGTCTGAAAGGAACCTTTGTAAGGCTATAAGGAAAAAGCCACAATCACTAATCCCTGCTGTTTGGTAAAGGGCTAGTAAACTACATTCCTGGAACATTTTAATACCCAAACTGCAGAAATAAACATGAGGCAGAACCAAAGGAAGAACTCTGGCAACATGAATAATCAGAGTAAATCAACTCCTCCAAGGAATGACAAAAGGGATACGTCAGAAGATGCCATTCATAAACAAATGGCCAAAACATCAGAAATAGAATTCAGAATGTGCATGGCAAATAAGGTGAATAAATTGGAGGGAAACATGGATATTGAAATCCAAAAAGCTGTGCAAAAGTAGTCTCAAGAAGTAAATGAATTCAAAGACAAATTTACCAATGATGTGGCATAATGAAAAAGCAGATAGCAGAGCTTGGTGAAATTAAAAAATTATTTGAGAAGCTCCAAAATACAGTAGAATCCCTCAGTAATAGAGTGGAGCAGGCAGAAGAAAGGATTTCTGAAATCAAACACAAAGGTTTTGAACATGCCCAAACACTCAAAGAGGCAGACAAATGGAGAACAAAAACTTATCTTTCCCTAAGAGGGTTGTGGGACCACTCCAAAAGATCAAACATTCATCTTATAGGAATTCCTGAAGAAGAAGAGGATGGTCTTAAGGGACAGATGCTCTACTCCAAGAGACTGTGGAGGAGAATTTCTGAAATATTTCAAGGGATACTGAAATTCAGATAGCAGACAATTTCAGAATCCCAGCATGACTCAATCCAAATAAAGCATCTCCTAGCCACATTGCAATTAACTTCGCCAAAGTTAAGACAAAAGAGAAAATTCTGCAAGCAGCTAGATGTAAGCAAAGCATTACATATAAAGGGAGAAAAATCAGAATGATTGCAGATCTCTCAGCCGAAACCTTCCAAGCCAAAGGAGGTTGGTCATCAACCTTCAATCTCCTAAAACAAAATAAATTCCAGCCCAGGATCCTATACTGAGCTAAACTAAGCTTCATCTATGATGGAGAAATCAAATACTTTACTGACATACAGATAATGAAGAAATTTGCTGTAACTAAACCAGATCTCCAGGATATTCTCAGTCCCATGGCCAAAGTAAACTCACCCAGAATCTCGCCCACAGTAGGGAAATGACTAAAAATATATACTAGACATTTGAAAAATGTGACACCCAAAACAATATCATAATTTTCAATTATCTCAATTAATGTGAATGGCTTAAATTGTCCTCTAAAGAAGCATAGATTGCCTGATTGGATACATAAACTCGGCCCAGATATTTGTTACATACAAGAGTCTCTTAAAGGATATAAATAGACTCAAGGTGAATGGATGGACTTCTATAATTCAGGCAAATGGAAATCAGAAAAAAGCAGGTGTTGCAATTTTATTTGCAGATACAATAAGTTTTAAGCCAACAAAGTTAAGGAAAGATAAGAATGGTCACTTCATATTTGTCAAGGGAAACACCCAACATGAAGAGATTTCAATTATCAACATTTATGCACCCAACCAGAACACTCCTCAATTTATAAAGGAGACCCTAACAGACATGAACAATTTTATATCTTCCTGTACCATAATAATCAGAGATTTTATCACCCTTTGGATTAGATTCTCCAAGATTAAACTATGTAAACATGACCTTACAGCAAATGGACGTAACAGACATCTACAGAACATTTCATTCTAATAAAACTGAATACACATTCTTATCATCAGCCCATGGAACATCCTCCAAAATTGATTACATCTTAGGTAACAAGTCTAACCTTAGCAAATTTAAGAGAATAGAAATTATTCCTTGTATTTTCTTGGACCATCACAGAATTAAAGTTGAACTCAACAACAACAGTAATCTTCATACTCAAACAAAGCCATGGAAGCTAAAAAACCTTATGCTGAATGATAGCTGGGTCATAGATGATATTAAGAAGGAAATTATCAAATTTGGGGGAAAAAATGACAATTATCAGAACCTGTGGGATACTACAAAGGCAGTCCTAAGAGGGAAATTTATAGCATTGCAAGCCTTCCTCAAGAGAATGGAAAGAGAGGAAGTCAGCAATTTAATGGGATGTCTCAAACAACTGGAAAAGGAAGAACATTTCAACTCCAAACACAGCAGAAGAAAAGAAAAATTCTAATCCTCCAAAATCAGAGCAGAATTAAATGAAATTAAGAACAAAAGAATCATTCAAAAGATCAATGAATCAAAAAGTTAGTTTTTTGAAAAGGTTAACAAAATTGATAAATCTTTAGCTAACCTAACCAGAAATAGAAAAGTAAAATCTCTAATATCATTAATCAAAAATGATGAAGGGGGAATAACAACAGACATCTCAGAAATTTAAAAAATCCTTAATGAATGCTATATAAAACCCTATTCTCAGAAATACAAAAATCTGGACAAAATAGACCAATACCTAGAAACACACCACCTTCTTACACTCAGGCAAAAAGAATTGGAAATATTGAATAGACCTATAACCAGTACTGAAATAGCATCAACTATACAAAATCTCCCCAAAAAAGTCTGGGACCAGATGGCTTCACATCAGAATTCTATCAAATGTTTCAAGAGAAACTAGTACCTATATTATATAACCTTTTCAAAAACAGAGAAAACGAAGTAATACTCCCCAACACATACTATGAAACAAATATCATCCTGATCCCCAAACCAAGAAAAGACCCAACAATGAAAGAAAATTATAGATAAATATCTTTCATGAATATAGATGCAAAAATATTTAAGAAGATCCTAGCAAACAGAATCCAGCAACACATAAAACAAATTATACATCATGACCAAGTTAGGTTTATCCCAAAGTCTCAAGGTTGGTTCAACATACATAAATCTATCGCAATAATACATCACATAAACAAAACAAAAAACTAAGACCATATGATTCTCTCAATTGATGCAGAAAAAGCTTTTGATAATATCCAGCATTCTTTCATGATCAGAACACTTCCTGTGGCTCAGTGAGTAGGGCGCTGTCCCCACATACCAAGGGTAGCGGGTTCAAACCCAGCCTTGGCCAAACTGCAACCAAAAAATAGCCGGGCCTTGTGGCGGGTGCCTGTAGTCCCAGCTGCTCCGGAGGCTGAGACAAGAGAATTGCGTAAGCCCAAAAGCTGGAGGTTGCTGTGAGCCGTGTGACGTCATGGCACTCTACCAAGGGCGGTAAAGTGAGATTCTGTCTCTACAAAAAAAAAAGAAAGAAAACAGGTATAGAAGGGACATTTCTTAAACTGATAGAGGCCGTGTACACCAAACCTAAAGCCAACATCATATTGAATGGAGTAAAATTGAAAACATTTCCACTCAGATCAGGAACCAGGCAAGGTTGCCCATTGTGTCCACTGCTATTTAACATTGTAATGGAAGCCTTAACCATTGCAATCAGGCAAGAGAAGGCAATCAAAGGTAACCAAATAGGATCAGAAGAGATCAACCTTTCTTTGCAGATGGTATGATTTTATACCTGGAAAACCCTAGGGACTCAACTACAAAATCTTAGACGTGATCAAGGAATACAGTAGTGTCTCAGGACACGAGATCAATACTCACTAATCAGTAGCTTTTATATATATCAACAATAGTCAAGCTGAAAAAACAGTCAAGGACTATATTCCTTTTACAGTAGTCCAAAACAGGGTGAAATATTTGGGAATTTACCTAACAAAGAACGTGATAGATCTCTATAAAGAGAACTTTGAACTCTGAGAAAAGAAATAGCTGAAGATGTTAACAAATGGAAAAACATACCATGCTCATGGCTGAGAAGAATCAACATTGTTAAAATACCCATACTAAACAAAGCAACATACAAATTTAATGCAATTCCTTTTAAAGCACCACTGTCATACTTTAAAGACCTGGAAAACATAGTAATTTATTTTATATGGAATTAGAAAAAAACTTGAATAGCCAAGACATTACTCAGAAATAAAAACAAATCAGAAGGAATCATGTTACCAGATTTCAGACTATACTATAAATCTATAGTAATCAAAATAGCATGGCACTGGCACAAAAACAGAGAGGTAGACATATGGAACAGAATAAAGAACCAAGAGATGAACCCAGATACTTATCATCATTTGATCTTTGATAAGCCTGTCAAAACATAAATTGGGGGAAAGATTCCCTGTTAACAAATGGTGCTAGGTGAATTGGCTGGTGACTTGTAGAAGACTGAGACTGGACCCACACCTTTCACCATTAACAAAAGTTAACTCTCACTGGATAAAACATTTAAACTTAAGACATCAAACTATAAAGATACTTGGAGAGATAGAAGGGAAAACACTTCTAAGAAATTAGCCTGGGAGAATACTTTCTGAGGAGTACACCCTGGGCAATTGAAACAATACCAAACACACATTACTGGGATCTGATCAAATTAAAAAGCTTCTGCACAGCCAATAACACAGAAAGTAAAGCAAGCAGACAGCCCTCAGAATGAGAGAAGATACGCACATTTTGTTTCTGACAAAGGTGTGATAACCAAAATTCATAGAGAACTAAAACTTATTAACAAGAAAAGAACAAGTGATCCCATCTCATTGTGGGGAAGAGATTTGAAGAGAAGCTTCTCTGAAGAAGATAGGCTCATGGTCTACAGACACATGAAAAAATGCTTATCATCTTTAATCATCAGAGAAATGCAAATCAAAACCACTTTGAGATATCTTGTAACTCCAGTAAGAGTAGCCTACATCACAAAATCCCAAAACTATAGATGTTGGCGTCGATGTGGAGAAAGGGGAACACTTCTGCACTATTATGGGAATGCAAGCTAATATATTCCTTTTGGAAAGAAGTTTGGAGAACACTTAGGGATCTGAAAGTGGACCTGCCATTTGATCCTGCAATTCCTCTACTAGATATTATCTACAAGACCAAAAATCACTTTACAACAAAGATATTTGCACTAGAATGTTATATTTTCACTAGAATGTTTATTGCAGCCCAGTTCATAATTGGCAAGTCATGGAAGAAGCCTAAGTGCCCATCAACCCATGAATGGATTAATAAATTGTGGTATATGTATACCATGCAATATTATGCAGGCTTAAAAAAAGATGAAGACTTTACCACTTTTATGTTTACATGGATGGAGCTGGAACATATTCTTCACAGTGAAGTATCTCATTAATGGAAGAAAAATTATCCAGTGTACTCAGTGCTTTTAAGAAATCAATATATAATTACCCACACTTCCATGTGAAAGATAAAACACAACTATAGCCCAGGATGAATGGGGGAAGTGGAAGGGGAGGGGAGGGAAGGGGGGAGGTTCGGTGGAGGGAGGGTAATCAGTGGGATCTCACCTATGAGAGATCACTTGCATTTTGCAAGTGTACATGTGAAATCTATTAAGTGTAGAGTATAAATGTCTTAACCCAATAATTAAGAAAGTGAGATGAAGGCTATGTTAGCCAGTTTGATGTATGCATTCCAAATTGTATATAAAATCAGCATATTGTACCCCATAAATGCAATTAATGTATACAGCTATGATTTAATAAAAAAAAATTTAAAAAGGAGCATTTTTACCACTGAACATTTTAGAAACAATTGTGTATTGTATCTGAAAGGTTCAGCTTTCTTGTAGATGGAAGGCTGGTTAATGGGACTAGACCCTTCTCTCACTGTTGTTAAAAGAACTCTTTGTTAATAATAAAATTAGCCAAAGTGTGGCTGTAGAAATCTTTCAGGTTTCCTGAGAAATCTGTGCCTTTTTCATTCCTACAACTGTACATGTATAAGACTTACTTGAAGTCTAGATGCTGGGAATACAAAGATCATTGAGAAATAGGAAGGCAAAGATGAATGTGGTGTGTGGTCCCCACACTCATTATTGTGTAATGGAGGGAAAAGACAAGAAAACAGTCATCACCCTGCAAATGTTAAAGGCTGTAACATTTGAAGTTAGAAAAATATATACAGTAGAACCTCCATAGCCAACCTCCTCCCTACATTGACCACCTCCTCAAGTTGGCCTAATTTTAACAGACAGGACATGTGCCACATGTATGTGTCAGTACAGTAGACCTAGTTCCTTATGTTGACCAGATTGTTACAGTCCCTTGGGTGGTCAACTCACACAGGTTCTACTGTAATACAAAAATATAGCAGTGGCTACTTTGCTAAGAATGGTGATCAGGAGATACTTTTCAGAAGGGAAATGCTGAGCTGAACCATAGATGACAGATAGGGGTTAGAGGAGAGAGGGAGGTGACAGGTGGATTCCAGGGAGAGGAAACAACATGTGTGAAAAGCTAGAGTCAGGGGATTGCCAGGCAAAGTCTAAAAGGTTTGCATGGGAAAGCAAATGCTCTTGGGGAGATGTGATCATGGCAGATCGTGGCAGATCAACCCTGCAAGCCATTCTAGGAGTACAGGATTTACCTGAGAGCAAAGGGAAAGGCACCAAAACGTTGAAGACAGTAGGGGAGGGAATGAATGGAAGTGCATTTGTCCAGTATGCTCTCTGGCAATAGTAAGTGGTACGGAATGATGGGTATTTTTATGTGTCCACTTGACTGGGTTAAGGGATGACCACACAGCTGCTAAAACATTTCTAGGTATGTCTGTGAGGTGCTTCAAGAAGAGTTAGCCTCTTCCTTCTTGACCTGGGCTATCCATCTCTTCTTGCCTTGGACATCAGAGTTGCAGGTTCTCAGGCCTTCGTTCTTGAGCTGGAGTTTTACGCTCAGTTCACCTAGTCTCAGGCCTTTGGACTCAAACAGAATTATACCACCAGTTCCCCTGGTTCTCCAGCTTTACTCTTTTCCTCTAAAGAAAGATTTTTTTTTTAATTAAAAAAAAATCATTTATGTTTATCACCAGTTCCCCAGTTTAGTCTATCCTCTGAGGAAATGTCACACTTGCAGACATTATATTCACATGTTCCACAAACACTTTATTATGAATCTGCGAGGGTATATACTTATAAATATTTTGCCTCACTCTGTTTCATCCCTCAGGCAATGTCATGTGCATATTACTGCAAACAGAATAGTGAAGCAAGAATGGGAGGGCAACGTCCTGCTAGTTACCAAATCTGTCGATTCTTCCTTGTCAATGTCCTTTATTTCACCCACTGTCACTAATATCCCCAAATGGGGTCACCTCCTGCCTGGGTCATCTTGTCAGATTCAACTTGATTTTTGCAGAAAATGGATTAATTGAAAGACTACTGGGTGGTCTTTCAGAATCACAAGGAAGGTGACAAAACCAGGCTTAGACAATGAGAAAAACATAGCAGACTCAGGCCAGCGTAATCCCCCAAGGACAGTCCAATAAAGATGCTGCTCTCTCCCTGGCCAAATTGCTGTAGTTGCCTCCAGAAAGTCGCTGTGGCAGTCTCTGCTCCCCTGTTGCTGCTTCTCTATATCACGAACTCCAGGTTTAAAGTCCCAGCTGGTTGTGTCTGGTAGCATAAAGCTAGGCCAGGTGCCCTAGTTCCCAGGTGTCCAGGGAAGGCATGTATCTGGGCTTTTCAACTTCTGCAGTGGGAAGCGGCACCCACCTCACTCTAAGGCTTGCACCTTGGGGAATTCTGGAAATACCACAAAGTTTCAGAATCTGGTGAAAGACACTAGTGTTCCATCCACAGAAGTAGAGACGCCCCCTTGAATAACCAAACTCCCCTGCTGGTTCTATGTCATTTATTTACTAGTATATTCCATGACCTGTCCTGGACATGGATACATGCTGTATATTGATAGTATAACTACCAAGAATACAAGTACATGATTAAGCCTTTCTCCAAATCTTTGGCCAGCTATTATGTGCTTCCTCTTTTCTGATCCTAATTTGGTTCCCTATTACTTAAGACTCTTCAATGTTCAAAAAACATTTCATTAATTAATCTATGTTATATATGCAGGCTTTCTGTTAGTATTATTTTCTAGCATAAATTCTCCACTCCAACTGGTATAATTATCTTACAATTCACATGCATCATGGTTGCATATTTTCTGCAAATATATTTGTACATTCCACCCATTTCTCTCCAGCTCTTACTTGAACTCATTTTTTCTCCAAATGGCACCCCACTTCTATGTTTTACCTTCTTCATGATTCTAGTTGGACATGTTAAGAGCAATGAAGCCATTTTAACTCAAAGGGACTCCTAGTATGGATATTATAGAATTAGGTAATATTTATGTATTAATATTACCTAAAATACCTGTACCTTCATTCATAAATACTCTTTAAACATAGATCCATTTTTGCCTTTACCTGTAGATGTTTTTACCTCTCCAAGGAGATTTTGAATTAGAAACCAGGATCTAATCTTCATTTACCCCTCCGTCTTATTTAGCATGTTAAGTGCAGAGTCAACACTGTTGTGTATCTGCTCAACAGCTGAACACGTGTCTGGCCAGTTTCAGCTCTCACTAGGCACTTAGAAGGAATGGAGGATCTTACATCCTTAGTTTGTATCATTCTCTTCCAAAATCACTAACCCCAGGGAAATCTTATTTACCATTTTACAAATAATGCAAACTTCATTCCCCAGGTAAGGATGATTTGGCACAAGTTCATCACTAAAAATTACATGATGCAAATGCCCACTTGATGCCAATAGTGTTGTCTTTCCAGAGAGAAGGTGGCATTAATATAAATTAAAAGAATAAATTTCTGTACCACACTATATAATCTTTTTATGTTTTGCAAAGTTAAAACGGAAAAGAAATAGGACTCATTTAAGAATTTGATTATTTTGTCACTGTCACAGAATGACATATTAATTGGGCAGTAAATTTGTAAAATGCCCTTGTGAATACAAACAAAATGTGTCTTTTATAAATTAAGTAAAAACAGATGCCTATTTCTCGCACAAAGTTCCCTCCTGATGCTGTCAGAAGCAGTACTTTTTGAGAGAGTGAGTGTGGGCAGATGGCATTACAATTCAAATAAAATGAAGTAGCCATCCAAGTGCATCCGTATTTCCCTATCACACAAATGCCAGAAGAATTTTTAAAGTTTCTAAATGTTTCTCCCTGAATGTCCTCATAAATATAACTTGTGTTATTGCATAAATACTGAATATTAAATTATATTCTAACAGTAGCTGAGATACCATATATAAATATCTTTCTGAACCACCCAAGCAGATATTCACTGTATCTGTTGTACAAGGAATCTAGCATAGAAGGGCTTGGAAATATTGAACTTAGATGCCATTGAAGAGTAATGTGGAGGGAATTTCAGAGCTCAGGGGTATCCTTCATAAAGAGTGACAGCTTTGGAGCACGATTGGCCAAATCTTTCTTTGCATGTGGCTCTTCGCATTTTCTTACTGATGCTTAAAACGTTAAGAATCGTAAGAAAGAATAGTCCAAAAAGTTTATTTAAAGGGATTCCAGAGCTGTCACCTGCCACCCACACCAAAAGAAATTCTGTTTACAATACTGAGAACATTAATTTTCCACTCACAGAGTTGTTAAATCAGATGTTTCATGTAAACAATCATATGGTACAATCAGTGCTTGATACATAGTATCAATAAATTATATAAATTGCAGCTAATTTTAGTACTTCTATGGTGCCGAATAATTAACGTGAGGGAGGAAGGGGCGCAGAAATGTAAAAGGTAACATACTACTAGACATGTTGTGATAGAAAGGTAATAGCCCTTCCTGAAATTAAATGCTGTGTTTTTCAATATAGAATAAACTCCCCTCAGTAAGAACAATCTTAGGGAAATATTGTCTCATATTTCAACAACACAGCTCCAGGGGCACTTTCTATGAAGCATTTAGTGTCTTCTCCAGTCTTCACTATAAATGGCCCTTCCTTCATTAGCGCATCTGTGCGTACTTTTAACTTGGCCAACTTACACGCATACAGGACAACTTATGTGTGTGTCTCCATCACTGGATGCAGTGAACTCTTTTACACGGAGAATTGTTAAGTCCAAAGCTCTCAGCACAGTATTTAATAAGTGTTGACTAAATTAATATAAATTTTATGATGTTTAAATATGCAATTATTGGTGAATACAACTTTCTTCAGTGTTCTATTGATTTGTATGTACTTTTCTAAAACATGTGAGATTGGGCACCTTCATTTATAATAAATTGTATGTCTAGTGAGAATTTAAATATGTCGCCCTTCAAAACATCATTTGAGAGACGTTTGGGATCTTTCCGAATGATTTTGTCTAGGTCCCACATACTAAAACATAAGTTTAAAAGTATACAACATGGTGTTGTTTCCAAAATTAAACTCAGACAACTTTAAAATCTTGCAAGCATTATTCCGTCATTCATGACTTTATAAAAGGAATTAAAGTGTGGTATTGTTAGTGTGGTTGTTAAAAGCACATGATGTTCATACAGGGAAATAAAAGCTACTAAAAATCCAGGTTACCAATAGCCAAGTAACTAAACCTTTAATGCTTTCTTTCCACAGTCTTTACAAAAACATTTTCTTTAATCCATGTGTGTTTTTCTAACTCCTGTGTTAAGGCAACCGAAGGTAGGAAGTTAGCTTTGTGGACGATATCAAATGTTTCTTCTCCTACCTCTACCCCAACACAGCACCCTTGGAAATATCTGAAATACCAAGCAAACACTTTCACTACAGAAATCCCTAATGAATTAATGTATAAAGAAAATAAATTGCAACAGGAAGCAAAAATTCCTCATGCTACCCAAAAATCTATGTAGGATTGCTCTTCAGAGGGAAATAGAACACATTTCATCTTTCCCAGCGCCACAGTGGACACATGGTCTCATTCACTCCCTCAACAAACGCCTGCCTTGAGCACCTCGTGGTAGGTTCTGGGAACGTGAAGGAGGAGTAAGATATGTCCCTTGCCTCCAGATTTCTCACCATGAAGGAGACAGAAACCAGGTGGTGATAACGTATTCTTCAGAACTCAGGAGCTGTCCCCTTTCTCAGTGGTGTCTTCTTTCTGTGTCCCTGTTTTCTCTTTTCCTTGGCTTCCCGTGGAGCCCCTTCTAGTCCGTCTGCAGCATTGGTCCTACTGAGTTTTCAACTCTTACCTCTCACTGTGGAACTTCCCAAATCACGGTAGTCTTAGAACTATCTAATCTGCGTCTCTATTAGATGGATGAGTCTCATGGGATCATTTTATTGACACTGTTAAAGTAGCTTTCAGATTCTTCCGCATCTTTTCTTTATTTTCCACATGAGAAAGGATTCTTTTTCTAGGACTGTAATTTGGAAACACAGAGTTTTACCTTTTACTTTCAAGTATTTTCTGAGTAACAATAACTGATTGATCTTTGAGGAGAAATGGTAGATTTTTTAATCACTTAAAATTTTTCTAGAAGAACAATGTCACCTGATCAAAGAGAATATTCTCCTGAAAATATCATTATTATCTTAACTAGAGTTGTTACTTCAAGGGCTGTATTTGCAGTAGGCATCTGATTCTGATTTGTGAACTAAACAAAATAATTTGCTTGTTACTTTACCTTTTTTTCTAATAAAATATCATACCATCATATCTTCGAATTATTAATATATTAAATAGAGAATGTTAATCAGGAGGAAGAAACTGTATTTGTTTTCAGATGGTTTTTTGTCATGGACTTCAGTTGACACTCTTAGAGCAGGTAGTATCTTCTTTATAAATCAAGTTTATTCTCCCATTAGGGTCAAATTGCTAAATGTCTCCTTAATCTGACCCCTTTCAGTCAAGTTACCATAGGAAGAAAATAATGGAAAGTCTCCTCTTAGGAGGGGAGGGTAGCTCAAGCCTGTAGTCCCAACACTCTGGGAGGCCGTGGTAGGTGGATAGTAGGAACTCAGGAGTTTGAGACTAGCCTGAGGAAGAGCAAGACCCCCATCTATACTAAAAATAGAGAAAGTAGCCAGGTTTTGTGATGGGTGCCTGTAGTCCCACCTATTTAGGAGGGTGAGACAGGAGGATCACTTGAACCCAAGAGTTTGAGGTTGCTGTGAGCTGTGAATAAAGTAAAACTCTGTCTGAAAAAAAAGAAAAAGAAAGAAAGAAAATCTCCTCTTACTCAATTTTCCTATTGTCATTGTCCATACATGGTTTTATTATTCTTTTTCATATATCAAAGAGTTCCAGGAAAACCTTTTCTCCCAAGAATTACAAAGCAAAAGCACTAGTGATTTCTACCTGCCACACACTAAAATTGGACCCAAGTTCCTGCATCATTCACTCCTCCATGGAGTCCTCCTATTGCTGCTGCCCCAATTGCTACCACTGGGGACTGTAATAACAGAGCAACACCAATAGCAGTGGCAGTGATCATGGTACTACCCCCTCTTTACTGAGTACAGAGCACATGGGGCATCTACACTTCTAGTTCTTCATGTCATACCAAATAAAGAAACAGGCCTATCCAAGGAAACAGCATCCAAATCAGATTTGTCTCACACCCACCAAAGCCAGCAACATTTTTGTCAAATATATTTACTTTACTATTTAACTTCATTTTTATTTAATCCCGATTCACTCAGGTTGCTATCTGCAACTACAATTCAAAGTAAGAAAAGATTTTTGATTTTGATTTTATGTAACTGATATCAGCTTGTCTTGGAACCTTCATTGCTGGTAATGAAGAGAGTGAGAAAATTTAAGCTTGTCTATTAAAGATTCATCTGTCTCTTTTAGCTTAAATCAGCATTTGGGGGTGGGGGAGATATAATTATTCTGTCAATTTTAAAACTCAAATCCCCAGGCATTTTCCCCAATGGATCTCTCCTATCTTCTTCCATCCAACATGGTCCCAAGTAGTAAGAGGAATGGGTGTTCCAGTGCTGATGAGGGTGGATCTGTGCTATGCCTGCTGTTTTCTTTCTTTACTGGTCTTGGCTGCAGTGTGGCCTACACTGGTTCAAGTTACAGTGCTTGCCTTTTGCCAAGGGTTGTAAGGACTCCACACATTCAGTCCTGATCTCTCAAGCCTTACTCCCTATCAAGGCACATGAATGTCAGGCATATGATACCTGAATCTCCATCTTTACATTTTGATTTGAATAGGTCCAAGTCCCCTAAAATAAATGACTCCTTAAATAGGAGGAAAGCCACACACAAGAAATTATGAAAAAGAAAAATATGTTATAATAATATGTTTAAAAAACGATTGTCACTGTTGATACTAACACACCAATCTATATGCCCTGCGTATATCAGGGTCGATTCCGAAAAAGCAAAGTCTAAGACCAAATTTGAAATGAAGCCTAAGACCTTGACCCAATAATTATATCAATAGGGATTTAGTTGGTGACGTTCTGTGCACAACTTAGTATTTTCAGTGCTTTTTGTCCTAAAGCCCAAGATGGCCTTTAAAATTCTGTGTATGCTCACTGCCTGGGACCACTGCTGCAGAATAGCTTGAATTTTCATGTGTATACTTTCCCAAAGTTACTGAGTGCTACATCACTTCCCACTGTCAGTGCTCAGCGTGATAGACACGCGGTCCAGTTGTTACCACAGGTACAAATCACAGCCCCACTCGGGCCTTTAACATTTCCCGAAAACCTGGCATATGAGTTCGACGAGCCTACGGGGCAGCCTAATTTGTGGGATTGACTGGCTTTTTACATGCCAGGTAACTGAAGCCGGGACAGACTGTGACAGCTTTATAAGGATAATATTTTTCACCGGGGTGAAGAGCTCTCCCAGAATTTTCCTGGGGTTTTAGGCGTGAGGATACCTTGCAGGCACAGCGGGCATCGTGTTTTCTATTCCAGGTCCCTTCATATTTTGCAGATTTACTTACTGAGGAGAACATTAGGGAATCTCACCTGCAGCTCTTTCCATGTTCCATTGTTCCTTCTACTCTGAAGCAAAGCTGTGATGTAATGCCTACTGTTAATTTCAAATCATCTATTTTTTCTTGCTTTCCTCTGTTTGTTTTATATACATACAT
This sequence comes from Loris lydekkerianus, assembly GCA_963574355.1. Classification (NCBI taxonomy): domain Eukaryota; kingdom Metazoa; phylum Chordata; class Mammalia; order Primates; family Lorisidae; genus Loris; species Loris lydekkerianus. Next base: position 6,068 of record CAUYPK010015647.1, on the reverse strand, counting down.
GTATATACATCTGTATTTTATAAATTTTATCAAAGGGATTTTGTGTTCTACCAGGAAGAAATTGCATTCCCTATTCATGCTATTTAATCTAGCTCTTCTCTCTGAGAATGCTGCAGAGGTGGGACAGCTGAATAGGCAAAGGTTCATGTAAATCACTATTGCCAGGCCTTTGGAATAAATATTCTGCCCTCTGTGCTAGGTGCTTACTAGTGGAAGATGTGGTTGTGTTTGTGTGTGGAACAGGAAATTTGGGATTTGTACTAACATTGCACTATTTCCTTCTTTAAGCAAAAGTCCATACTTGAAGCAGAAGCACATATAGGAAGACAATGTGCATTAATCCTTTTTTTGCTTTTTATGGGGCTGGTAGTATGATACCAGAAGCCCAAACAATGTGTATTATTACCTTTTTGCTTTTTATGGGGCCAGTATTATGATAATTTAAGATTATTTATAACATAGCTGAAAGTATATTTTTTTACATAATTCATACTCCTCAGATGTAAAGATGAGTTATGTCTTTTCAAGTCAACAGCCGCTGTTCTACACTGCCATAATGGAGGAAATTGTGATTTCATTATCTCCACTTGGTTTCTGGACAGGGAAGTATTTTGGCAAAGAACATTTGAACAATGTCACATACACATCTGGCTGTATAAATACAATTTAATTGTCGAATTTTGACATTCTTGTCATTAAATTTTAATAGGCAGCAGTAGTGCCTTAGATTAATATCAAAAAGGGAGTCAGAAATATCACCATTACAGTTAGACACAGAGTAGTCATCACGCTCTTTTTATGACATGAGGAAAGCATTTCTCTCAACTCACGTTACCTCTGACACTCTGCAATCTGCCTGTGATGGAGACTGCTGATGATTACACATTATCTCCACCTGGACCGTGTATCAGAGAGGGCACTGTGAGCTTGCTCAACTTGTTAATATTTAAAAGCACTCCACAGCACACACTGAAAATGCAGATACTTTCCTCTCTTCCTTCTCCCACCCAAATAATGTTGACAATTAGTATTGTTATCGATTTTTCTTTTTAAGCATTCTTTTCCAAAATGGATATGGATTCCTTTTTTGTTGTAACAGAAAAACACAGAGCTCAGGAGACAAGATAAAGTAGGGAATCCGTGACAACCCCACGCCACCCCAATGTGACAGATGCCTAGCTTGCTTGTCTGTAAAGCATGCAAGTCTCTTAGGATCCATGAGTTCCGTGGCAAAAGGAAATTTGATGTTACCATTTGGTGGCATGTAAAATTGTCAAAATGTTGCTTATATCCAGGATGGTGAAAGATGCTTTGCAAAGCACCATCACAGGCTCTGCTAATCTTATCTGCAAATTTTATTTAACAGCCCTAGGTCTGTGCTCAGTCTGATCCATTTCACTGGGCTAAGTGGCATTTTAATTAAACAATGCTCTGAGACTGCATATTAAACAGAAAATGAAATTAGGGCATATTTCTAAGTAGAATTTAGTTTTTCTAATGTAATAAACAAAGGTAAATTATAAATTTCATTTCTCCCAATCCTGACTGTGTTGAGTTAATATTTAGTTGGCTCCAGAGATTTTAAACAGTAGGATTTTCTTGTATATGTCAAATGCATTGAATTTAAAAAGATACTCCGCCAGAAAAATAATGGGAATTATGTGAATTTATCCTAAAAATATACAACACATTTGTGTTGCTGACTTACAGTATTAGCATTATGTAAATCAATTCTAATGAATTATATCTATGAAATGTAACAGCCTGTGATTCTAAGATTTTCAGAAGTTACCTCAGGGTTTAGTAGTATAAAATATCTCTACTTCTGCTAGTCATACATAACATAAATTGTAATGAATTCATGATTAATGAAATTATTTAATAGCTGGCTGTACCTGAAACTGTACAATCCAGGCACATTGTGGCTTATCACTCTTCCCTCAAGCCTAGTACAGTGCCTTGCTCAAAGTAGATTATCAGTAAATATTTCTTGCATGAAAGAAAGGGTCTCAAAATATGTTACATTATGAAAGATATGGTAAGTAATGCTATTGGAATTTGACTTAGACAAATATGTATTAGAGCATTTTGAACCACAAAACTATAGAATATGCTTATAGAAAGATAATCATTTGTGGGCATAAAAACAGTATTACAACCACTGCCAAAAGCATGGCTATTTTCCTCAGCTATTTATCCTAAACCCTCTTTAAGATGTTCATTGATAAAGCAAGCTGAAGAATTAAAACAGAATTTTGTGAAGCTCAGGGTGAGTCCCTGTAGTGCCAGCTACTTGGGAGGCTGAGACAGGAGTATTGCTTGAGCTCAGGAGTTTGGAGGCAGCCTGGGCAACAGAAAAAGACCCTGTCTCTAAAATAAAATTTAAAAAAATTTAAAGCAAAATTTTGAGAATTTTCCCCCTATGACCTACTTGACTTCCTAGAAAATGGTGGCTATACTTCTAAAGCTTTCCTTATTTACCATCTTCACATGGAGTTATTAAAACATAGGCGTAGTTCCCCTATAGAAGAGTAGGTAATGAGCTGTGTAGTTCCCAGTCCTTGAATCTTTCTGCCTTATTTGTCACACTTAATGCTTTTGACTTGAGTTCTTACATCTAATAGTAAGACCATGAGCCCTGCTTTCTTGTTTTTTCTATTTGTCCAGCTTATCTTTGCCCAACCTTTTATTTTTAGCCTTTCTGAATCACTTTGTTTAAATATGTTATCATTTTTACAGCATGGAGTCAGGTTTGTTGTTCTTGTTGTTTTGAGACAGGGTCTTATTCTGTTGCCCAGGCTGGATTATAGTTGCTCAATCATAACTCACTGCTACCTCAAACACCTGGGCTCAGGCAACCCTCTCACCTCCCAGGTACCTGAGTACCTGGGACTACAGGCATGCACCACCACACCATGCTAATTTTAAAAAAATATTTTGTAGAGATGGAGTCTCACTGTGTTGCCAGGCTGATCTCAAACATCTGGCCTTAAAAGTACTGGGCTTACAGTCATGAAACCCCAAACCAGCCAAGTTTTTATTTCTAAGTCAAATAGAAAATCTTAATAAGAAAGATAAATTACATTATTTCTATGTTTGATTTTAGCTCTGTCATATTTTGTAGTTATAAACACATTATTATATTGAATGTGTTTGTTTTCTGTTTGTGGCCTGTTTTCTTTATTCTTGTGTATTTCCTTTGGTATATACAACAGTTTGTGTTCTGTTTGCCTTTATACGGATAACTTTTATAACTAAATAATTAGTTGTCAACTGTAAGTGATATTTGGTAACTCGCACCCATTACTGCAGCAACTTTCAATGAGGTCATTGGCCATTCTACTTTTCCTTTACTCTTTTTTTTAATTGTATTATTTCTATATTGTCTAAATATGTGACATTGACGTATTATTTTTCTACCCTTGTTTCTGCCTTTGTTCTAAGCTTAGGTGCACAATTAAATGTGTTGAATGATCTTTTTCTTAAATTATCTCTTGGTTGAAGTTGCTTGGTATAATAGGTATATCAGGAAGGGATTTGGGGTACAGTAAATTGTTTGTGGGGGGTGTGTATATGTGAGTGCATATGTGTGTATGTGTGTGTGCCAGAATGCAGGGGAGGGTTGATATTTGAAGTAAATTCTTGGCTGAAGCTTTGTGTAAGATTCTTTAAAATGTACTTCACCATTTTCTAGTATGTATGTTCTTCCTGAGATCTAATGTTACTTTGATTTTTTTCCCCAATGTAGAGAACTTATCTTTTGGCCAGTTTTTCTTCCATCTTTTTACGTCTATTGCTTACTAGTATATATCTTGGAATTGTCTCTTCCGGGACAGTTTTTTCATGTACAGGGAGAGCCTTTCAATATAGAGATAGTTATTTTCTTTCTGTAATTTTTTTCTTGGATCAAAGTTTTAAGAAACCTATAATTTTTTCTTCTTCATGTATTTAAATTATACATTTGCCAGATTGTCATTGCCTGGCATATGTATAATCTTTTACATGAATGACTTTTCTCTGATACTTTTCACTTTTTGTTTATTTTATTTGTGTTCCCTTGGATATTGTCATAGCTGCCCTCAATGCTTCTTATTCTATTTTCAGTTAACTCTATTGTTTCTTGAGCACTTTGCAATTTAATCATTTCAGATTTTTTTTTTTTTTTTTTTTTTTTTTTCAGTTTTTGGCCGGGGCTGGGTTTGAACCCGCCACGTCTGGTATATGAGGCTGGTGCCCCACTCCTTTGAGCCACAGGCACAGCCCCATTTCAGATTTTTTAAAAATTTTTATTTCATCATTTTGGCCAACTCTCCTTTACTATCAGTTCTCTGCCTGTTTCTGTTCAGAGCTTTTAAACATCTGATCCAAAGTGTTGATGTTTATTTATAAATACTTGTTTTAGAATATCTGTAGGTTTCATTGTAATTTTCTTGTTTGTGTTTTTGTTTTGAGAGAAATTTTCATTGTGTTGTTTTGGCTCTCGTTTTCTGATTTCTTATAGTAACTTTGTATAAATATTATCTGCCACTTTTTGTTCACTTTGAAGTATCTGTTATTTCCTTGACCAACAATAAACTTTGTCTAAGCCCAAGTAAAGGACTTAGTAGATTACTACATTTTTTAGTTCTTGAGCACCATTTTCTGTTGCTTTTGTGAAGTGAAGATTCCTTAGTGGATGGTGTATATATATTGGGAGATATGGGGACAGGGAGAGTAGTTGATATATCTTAAGATCTTCTAATTTTCTTTTGTTTCTACATATGCTTAATATTCCCCTCATGCTTCTTTTCCTTTATAAATAAGTCTCCAAGGGCCATCTTCTCCATCAAGTTCATCCCCTTCTGAAGCTGCCTTCCTGAGACTGCTGCCTCTTAGTCTGCTCCCTTCCAAACCCCTTTCTTTCAGTTCTCTATGTTCTGGTCACTCAGGTCTCTTCTAAGCATTTTTTCACTCAGGATGGGAACTTTTCTTTCTGTAGGTGATTTCATCTGCTTTCCCACCTCACCCTACCGCCATGTTCCTGGCCCCCTCTCCTCCTTCCCACACACTTTCTACTCCAACACCAGCTGGCTATCCTGGATTGGGGCATTCAGATCTCTGCTTGTATATGACTTGTGGAGTTCCTGGTATTTTATTTCTCTTGATTATGTTGTAGGTGTAGGTAACAGTGGCTTTATTGTTCTCTTAACAGATAGTTATAGTTTTTAGAAGGGAAGAAGAGAGGTTAAAATGCAGATGTCAGTCATTACACTGCAGGATCCAGAATATATCAATAAGTATTTTTAAATGAATGATGACAATAGATGGATGGTTGGACTATGATAGGCTTATAGAAGTGAAGTGACAACTGGAGATGTGTATTTCAAAGTCGTGAGCATGTAGCTGCTTCTCACAGTTTTCTTTAAAACCAAGCCTTTCTCCAGAGTGCTAAGAGAATAAAGACAGTCACTTATTAGCTTCATCACTTTGACCTTATAATACAGCTTGCAAACTTAAACCAAATAATACCCTTTCTAAGTCTTTATCAGACTATGTCGTTTGTTATGAGATGTTTTCCTGCCAATACTTCTTGTCACCATCTCAAATAGATCTTTCCTATTTAACTTTGTATTGTGACATCTAAGTGTGACAGCTTTTTTCCAACTAGAAAATGGCTCTCTGAATATTCAAAATATTGTTAAGGACATATTTCTTCATGCATCATTATCTTCCAAGAAATTTTTACCCATTTTCTATTCAAATTTGGTAATGAATTCATTTGAAATTTTCTTTTTTTTTTTTTATTGTTGGCGATTCATTGAGGGTACAATAAGCCAGGTTACACTGATTGCAATTTTAGGTAAAGTCCCTCTTGCAATCATATCTTGCACCCAGAAAGTGTGGCACACCCCAAGACCCCACCCCCTTCCCTCCGCCCGTCTTCTTGATTTTCCTCCCCCCCATAACCTTAATTGTCATTAATTGTCCTCATATCAAAATTGAGTATATAGGATTCATGCTTCTCCATTCTTGTGATGCTTTACTAAGAATAATGTCTTCTACTTCCATCCAGGTTAATACGAAGGATG
>CAUYPK010015645.1:0-12510 GCA_963574355.1 Loris lydekkerianus | reverse complement strand
AAACCTGAACTTAAAATAAAAAACTTTGCTATACACCATATCAGAGTGTATGGCCTGTTTCTTGATTTAATAATTACAGGAGCGAGTTTTACACCTACAGCAAAGCTTCTGCTCGTTCGCGTCTCCGGTCACGCAACATCCCTCTTTGCTGATGATATAACCTTATACTTGGAGGACCCCAGAGACTCAACTAGAACACACTGAACACTCTTGGAAGTGATTGAGAAATACAATAATGTCTCAGGGTATAAAATCAATGTCCACAAATCAGTAGCCTTTGTATATGCCAATAACAGCCAAGTTGCGAAGCTAATCAAAGATTCAGTTCTCTTCACAGTAACTTCAAATAAAATGAAATACCTAGGAATATTTCTAACCAAAGATGTGAAGGACCTCTACAAAGAAAATTACAAAACTCTAAGAAAAAAATAGCAGAAGACATCAACAGATGGAAGAACATTCCTTGTTCTTGGCTGGGAAGAGTCAACATTGTTAAAACGTCTATGCTACTCATAGAAATCTATAGATTCAATGCAATCCCCATTGAAATTCCAACATCATACTTTGAGGAATTGGAAAAAAATAGTTCTTCCCTTTGTATGGAACCAGAATAAACCCTCTACAGCCAAGGCAATTCTTAGTAATAAAACAATGCCAGAGGCAATAGTCTACCAGACTTTAGGTTATATTACAAGTCCACAGTGATGAAAACAGTATGGGATTGGCACAAAAATAGAGACATAGACTTCTGGAACCTATGGAACAGAATAGAAAACCAAAAGATGAAACCAGTCTCTTATAGCCATCTAAACTTTCATAAACCAAACAAAAGCATACACTGGGGCAAAAGAATCCCTATTCAAAAAATGGTGCTGAGGGAACTGGAAAACCACATGTAAAAGACTGAAACTACACCTGCCCCTTTCACACTTAGAAAAAATTGACTCAAGATGGATAAAAAATTTAAATTTAAGACATGAAATGATAAAAATCCTAGAACAAATTTTGTGAAAAACTCTTCAGGATGTCGGCCTGGGGAAGGGGGGGAGGTTTGGGGGGAGGGAGGGTAATGGGTGGGGCCACATCTATGGTGCATCTTAGAATGGGTACAGGCGATTGCACTAATGTACACAGCTATGATTTAACAATTAAAAAATAAATAAATAAATAAAAAGAATGGAGAAGCAAGAATCCTATGTACTCAATTTTAATATGAAGGAAGACAATAGATGAACTAGTATAAGGTGGGGGGGCAAAAAAATTAAGTAAACTACTACATTCAATCAAAATATTGTGTAGTTTTCAAAAAATAATGGCAATGAACTCTATGTAACTACAAGTAAAGTGGTTATAACACATTGTTAACTAACAAATTCAGATTCAGAAATGTATAATTCCTATTATTATAATTACATAAAATATGGTTGTGTACCAACTAAAAATGAAAGAAAACAGTATGCTAAAATGAAAAAAAAAAGACTTCAGCAGCAATCATACAAATAACAAAAATAAACAAATGAGATTGTATTAAACTGGAAATCTTTTGCACAGCTAAGGACACAACAATTCAAGCAAATCAACTTTCAGAATGGGAAAAGGTATTTGCATATTACAAATTTGACAAATGCTTGATAACTAATATTTATAGAGAGGTCAAATTAATCAACATAAAGGGAGCAAACAATTCTATCTATCACTGGGCAAGAAATGTGAACAGAAACTTCTCTGAGGAAGACAGATTAATGGTAAACAAAAAAATGTTCCTCCTCCCTAATCATCAGAGAAATGCAAATCAAAGCCACCCTGAGATATCACTTAACCCCAATGAGAATTGCCCACATCACAAAGTCCTAGAGTTGCAGATGCTGGCCTGGGTGTCAAGAGAGAGACACTTTGAAGTTGGGTGGGACTGCAAACCAATACAACTTCTTTTGAAAGAAGTATGGAGAATCCTCACAAAACTCAAATTAGACCTCCTATTTGACTTCACAATTCCACTAGTAGGCATCTACCCAGAAGAAAAATTATCATAAACATTTGCATTAGACTGTTTATTGCAGCTCAATTTACAATTGCCAAGATGTGAAACAAACTAATGCCTGTCAACTCAGGAATGGATTAACAAGTGTGGTATATGTGTACCATGGAGTACTATTCAGCTGTAAGAAAAGATGGTGACTTTATATCTTTTGTATTAACCTGTATGGAGTTGAAACACATTATTCTTAGTAAAGCATCACAAGAATGGAAAAGCAAGTGTCCAATGTACTCAATTTTATTATGAAGCCCGTATACAATCTAACACACACCCACATAGGAGAAAAACTTAATTCTATTCAAGTGGGGGGAGGAAGATGGGGGGATGAGGAGGGGAGGTTGGTAGGGTCCCACTTAATGGGCATAAGATAGGGGTGTGGGGCACATCTTTTGGGTGTGGGACACAACTACAGGGACTCTACCTAACAAATTCAAATATTGTGACCTGGTTGTATGTACCCTCACAATAACCTGAAATAAATAAAAAATAATGATAATAATGCTTAAGAATGAAGTAAACACAATACACTCATGTCCTTGATATATTTAATATTAAAAAACACTAACACACACAAAATTTGATGGCAAATTTAGCTGGAAGACATTAATGTATAAATTCTACAGTCTTGTAGCCTAGAATGCCATTAATTTAAGAGTTTTTCTTCTATTATCACTATTTCTTGCTGTTACTAACATAAATACATTTTTTACATAGTTAGTTTTTTCACTATTTGTCATATAAATGAATGCTTTGTTTTTTCTCTTCCCCAGAAGAGTAGACATTGAGTGATGTCTTTCTACTTGGCTGCTTTTCATTTTCTTCAAAGGAGCTTTAACTCACTTGGCATGTAGCCCTCAGTCCATCTGTGTTGAATAAATGCATGAATGAATGATGATCACATGTGATCCTGATTCATCGATGCAGAGAGGAGAGGCAATTTGGGCCAAGGAGGTAAAAGAAAAACTTCTTTTTCATAAACAAGAATCCTACTTTTACAAAGGAAATGAAAATTGTGGAAAATCAGTAAGAGATATCACTCAAGAACTATTTTTTAATTCGGCTACAGACACACAGAGACTACTGTCAGAAATCACCCTTCAGATGAAATTAAATGTGGAATACAAGGAAAACTCTGTAAGTAGAAAAGGCAGGATAATTTTATCATTTGTTTCTCTTCTAGAATACATTGTAATTGTTCTTTATTTCAAAGACAAACAATTATAAATCAGGAGGATCTGGTATTCAGGAAAGAGATGTTTGGAGAACATTCATCTAGTGTTGACATCTATCCAGTAAAAACATGTTTCTTAGAGTAAAATTTAAGTTGGAAACCAAGAAAACACACTTCTAAATCCCTAATAATGTATTTGTATGCAAAACTTACTTTCATATTAAAAATACTTTTACCCATTTGACACCACGGAGAAATAAAGACTATTTTATTTAAATAAATAGTAAGGTATTTACATAAAATTTACATAAATTATATATCAAAAATACTTCAGAAATGTTCCACATTTGTAATGACAGACTGAAAGGCTGTACTTGCTTTTTTCTTTGCAGTACTGCAATTCACAACAAAATCCTGTGTTAGGTTTGATTTGCACCATGTTTCATCCTAAAAACAACCAAAAATCTCTCAAGAAGTCCAAAGCAAATTATCCCCTAAACAAGTCATCAATAATTTTCTAGTTATCTCCATCACATTTTCACATTTGCAGTGGTTTAGATTTATCTTTAAAGAATAGAATTGACATTCAAAATGAGGAAAAGTAGGTAAACATTAATAAATACCATGTAAGCATGTATATATCTTGATAATAATTGGTTAATAAGTAGGGCAAATTTCTTAAAAGATATACACCAAATGCGTTTGTGATTATATCTGCTTACTTGGATTAGAAAAAGCGATTTCTTTTTTACCTGCATCATTCAAGTTTACTTTTATAATGCAAACAATTTAACTATGTTTATGTTCAAGGTTTATGGTAATCATTTCCTAAATTGAATCTAATTTTTATCTAATCAGGAAAGGAGTGTCATAGCTGACTGCTGTCTAAACTCTGGAAAGCCCTACAATTCCATCATTTGCTGCCAATTTTAGCAACTCCTTCTTGTGTTCATTTTGACAGCTAAGCTGCCTCTTTATTCCCTACAGTTCAATGACAAAGCTCAACAGCAAGAATCACAGTTACTTACCACATTTTATTAATTTAACCTAACTTAGTATTCCTTAGCTTAGTCGGTATCATTCAACTTTTAATTTTCTGTGCATGGCTGAAAGAGCAACTCACTGAAGAACTGTAGCTCCGACTGACTGCCTGCCCCCTTTGGAAAATCCCAGCTGCAGAGGAAAAGGCCAATTTGACAACTTGATCGAATGGCTTGTGCATCTAGCCAAGAAAGGACTTCAGGACTAAGCTCCAGATTATAGTTAGTGGTGTTAATTCTATCAGTTTCCATGCTTAGAGAAGTAGAACATTATTTTGTTAATTAGTAATTTAAAGCAGTTTTCATGTTTTGAGTTCAATGAGCTCCTCACACTGGAAGCCAGGGTGTAGAAGTCAGATGAGTTTCCTTTTGTTTCTTTCTTCTCCTCCCTCATAAAATCCAATAATAACCCAAAGTAGTTAGATCTATGCTGTACAAAGTCTGGCTAAACACATTTTTCACAACTGGATGAAGCTAGCCATATACCAAATGTCCCAAAAGTCACCATACATAAGGAGAATGGGAAATTGTAGCTATTAATAAATGTACCTTATTTAGAAAATGTTCACTACAAAGAGGTGACCTACACATAGAGAATATTTTGTAAATACAGTGTTTTATAAAATTGTGTAATGAATATTTTGTAAATAAAGGTGTACATTTAGCTATAGTTTCCCATTTTCCATAAGTATAGTGACTTTAGGGATGACTTTTGGGATACCTTGCAGATAACGAAATTTATACTAGCCAGAGTTTCTTTATTCTGACACAGACAGCAACACTTTTCTGTGGATGTGAGTCTAAGAGAGAATTTCCACATCATCTCTGTGAAAAAGTGATGAGCAAGAAGATGAAAAAACAAAGTACCTCAGGTTGACTGTCTTCAGCTGTGGCCTTCCTCACTCAGCACTGACAGCAGAGCACTCTCTGTGAACAGCTGGGGGCAGAGTAAGTCCTGCTTTCCCGAGTGTCCACCAATCATAGTCATAGGAAGATGGCCCCACAGGAATTAGCTGGGAGTCCAGGCACTTCATATCTCATCCTTGCACTTCATTGGGCAGCACTAAACCAACATCAGCCAATCATTAATCACCGCAGAAATTCAGGGGCCTGGTGACCACAGGTAAACACAAATCAGAACAAAACCCCTCAAAGTTTTTATTATATTTTTAATATCTATAGTACATAATTCATTTACTTAGCTTAATGATAATACTACAAAGCTTGCAAGGAGAACAGGGAACCTCCTACTACACCCATTACTACGCTATATATATATGTAATAAAACTACACTTGTACCCCAAATCTATAAAAATTTAAACAAAAATTAAGCCATTAATTAAGAATTTTTAAAAACTAAAAAAAAATTAGTGTAAATACAATAAGCTTGGAGGCACTGACATCCTGGTACTGAATAAATTTTAATAAATTTATAACATTAGCTCATGATGGCTAATTATACCTAATAATAGGTGTAAGTAATTATAAAATTTCCCCTCTACTATTTATTATTGCACTCTAAAATCCCTTCTAATCACTAAATTCAAACCTAGGATCTTTAACTTATGAAGAAAATACATCCCAAACAATAGCAGGACTGACTCTTCATTGTTATTAACATTTCAGCCCAAGTATAGTAATTTAGAGAGGCCTTCCTCCTCACTACCCAAAATAGCTCCTCCCTATTATCAGTCAGTTCAAGATAATTCTTCACATTAATCATCACTATTTCAAATGATCTGTTTTATTTACATTTTTGTTGTATGGATTTCCCCATGAAACTGCATGAGATCACAAACCTTATTATCTGTTTCACTGCAGTATCCCCAGTGCAAAGTAAGTGACTCAATGAATAGTCACTTACTGAAAGCTTACAAAAAGCTGTTGAATTAATTAATTAACATAATCCCATTTACAATTACATGACCCTTGATTTTTATTTAATCCTCACAAATATTCTGTGCTGTGGTATTTTCTATCTGCAATTTACTAGTTATTAATGAAAATTATATTTTAAAAGAAAATAGTTACTTCTCCAATAGTTCTGTTCATAAACAACCCAAATATTATCTATTACCTAAATGAAAATATTTCATTAATCCAGTCCTGATAGCCTCCATGACACTATGAATTTAACTTCATTTCAAACGAATGTGTGGGATAAATGCTTGTGATAAGCAATAATAAACCAAAAATTTCAGTAAAAGCAATTATATTCTTAATTGTTGTGATTATTTGTGCATTTTAAAGTATATAACTTGAAATTTTTTAGTAACTCTACTGCTTCACTTGGCAGCAAGAATCTCTGCTTCCTCCTAATTCTTGTGAATTCTTTCTCATTAACATTTAATAAACACTAATAAATATATTTATATATTCAAAATATACATTTGTATATTTGTTGGTTAATATACAGGTGGCCATAAAGTTTTCTGTGCAACTATTTTAAATTGCACATGAATTTTTTGGCCACCCTGTATGTGTATTCATTCCTAAAGAAGAGAGTTCTTATGAGGTTTTTGTTCCTAGTTCTTATCTTAAACATTGTTATTGTTATTAAACTTTAAGCCTTTTTAATTTTGTGAAGGCAAAAAGTAGAAACCAAATAAACACATGTATATGTATAGAGAAAATAAAAAATTAAAAATATTTTTAAAAAGAAGAGAGATCTTAAGTATTGTAAAGGCACCATTCAGAATCCTAAATATATGCAATCATGAAAAATGAAAGTCAAATGAATTCCATCAAATAAATTCACATTAATGTTTTCATGCCTCCATCTTTATTTCAGAACATGAGCATAATCCACTTTATATTTGTAACATTATACACTTTTTATATTTCTGACAAATGCAGAAAGATATCATAAATATATGCCACCATTGTTTTCTTTAATTATCTTTTCTAAAATTGATTTATCAAATGAAATTGTCTAATTTGATTTCCCAGATGGTTGAAATTTTACATCTATAATTAGTGGCTGAGAAAGCTATTCAATGACTTTGATAAGGAAACAGTGATAAACATTTCTAAAAAAATACTAACACCCCCCCCCCTTCAAATAATTAGACAGGGAAAAGTGATTATCAGTTCTTGGGAGTATTTTTAAGTCTAATCAAGTTCCCTGAGGTATTGCTAAATTTAAATTTTTAAAAAATATTTTATTTGTGTTATAGACAAGAAATAAGAGCTTGAATTCAGACAACAAAGATAAAACTCAGATTCATTTTGTCTGATAAAGGCAAGCAATGGCAGGGCAAAAATTACACTCCCTTTTAAACTGTAGCAGGATACGATCATCCTGAAAATTGTCACCAGCTAGAAACCAAATATCAAGAGATGTGGCTGTGTTTGCTCCTATTAAATGTAGCTACTTCATTTCTACTAAATTCCACATCCAAAGCTAAGATAAACTGGATATTCGCAACAGCTATGTGTGTTGGTCTTTTCCCACTAATCTATACCTTAACTGCAAGAATTTGAATACCAGAATATAGGCCTGGTATGATGGCTTGCTCTTATAATCATAGGACTTTGAGAGGTCAAGGCAGGAGGATTGCCAGGAGTTTTAGACCAGCCAAAGCAACATAGTGAGACACTATCTCTACAAAATAAATAGAAACATGAGTTGGACATGGTGGTGCACATCTGTATTCCCAGCTACCCTGGGGGGCTGAGGCAGGAGGATAGCTTGAGTCCATTCATTTAAGGTTGTTGTGAGCTATGATGATGCCACTGTACCACAGCTAAAGGCAAGAGAGCTAGACCTTGTCTTAAAAAACTAAAAAATACACCAGGGTCAGACAGGGACCAGCTGAAAACAAGACAGAGCCACTTAGCTCCACCACACCAAGTAAGTCCCCAGTTTCTCAGGCCTTAGCACCATACAGGTACTTGGCAAAGCTCCAGGAGAAAAGGTACAGACACAGTCCCAGCTTTTGGACAAAGGGCTGGTTAATCACTAATCCTGAAGCCCCCAACCCAACTTCTCTTTATCCACTCATCTAGTCAAATGGTGTAAAATAATTATGGAGCAGAAGCAGCTGAAAAACTCTGGTAACATGAATAACCAGAGTAGATCAACCCTCCAAAGGAAAGATATGGCAGATGTAACTGAAGATACCATTCATAAACAGAAGGCTGAGATGTCAGAAATTGAATTCAGAATTTGGATTCCAAACAAGATTAATAAAATGCAGGAAAAGTTGGAATTAGAAATTCGAGGAGCAATTCAAAAGTTGTCTCAAGAATTCAATGAATTTAAAGATAAAACCACCAAAGATTTTGACACATTGAGGCAAGAATTCACAGCCCTCAAGGATCTGAAAAATACAGTAGAATCCCTCAGTAACAGAGTGGAACAAGCAGAAGAAAGGATTTCTGACATTCAAGATAAAGCTTTTGAACACTCCCAAACACTCAAAGAGGAAGAGAAATGGAGAGCAAAAATAGATCATTCTCTCAGAGAGCTCTGAGACAATTTGAAAAAGGCTAATATTCATCTCATTGGAATTCCTGAAAGCAAAGAAGTGGCTCCACAGAGGCTCTTCTCCATGAAATTATGAAAGAGAATTTTTCAGACATGCCAAGAGATTCTGAAATTCACATAGCAGACAGTTTCAGAACCCTAGCACAACTCAACCCAAATAAGACATCCCCCAGGCACATCATAATTAACTTCACTAAAGTTAATATGAAGGAGAAAATTCTGAAAGCAGCCAGACATAAGTAAACCAAAACCTATAAAGGGAAGAATATTAAAATGACTGCAGATCTCTTTGCTGAAACCTTTCAAGCCAGAAGAGGGTGGTCATTGACTTTTAATCTCCTAAAAAAAAAATAACTTTCAACCCAGGATTCTGTATCCAGCTAAACTGAGTTTCATTTATGATGGAGAAATTAAATACTTTAATGAAACTCACATGTTGAAGAAATTTGCCATAACCAAACCAGCTCTTCAGGATATTCTCAGACATATCCTCCATAATGACCGGCCCCATCCTCTAGCACTAAGGTAAACTCACTCAGAAACTTTTTTTTAACTAATTTAATTTTTTTTATTAAATCATAGCTGTGCACATTAATGTGGTCATGGGACATGATACACTAGTTTCATAGACCGTTTGACACATTTTCATCACACTGGTTAACATAGCCTTCCCGGCATTTTCTTAGTTATTGTGCTAAGACATTTACATTCCACATTTACTAAGTTTTACATATACCCTTGTAAGATGGGAATGCAAATTAATACATTCCTTTTGGAAAGATATATGGAGAACACTTAGAGATCTAAAAATAGATCTGCCATTCAAGTCTGTAATTCCCCTATTAGGCATATACCCAGAAGACCAAAAATCACATCACTCAGAAACTTTTGCTCAAACTCCAACTTCCACAGTGGTGAAAGGAATAAAAATGTCCACTGGATGTTTGAAAAACTCGATACCCAAAATTTTACCAGGCTTATCAATATTCTCCATTAACGTGAATGGCTTAAACTGTCCTCTAAAGAGGCACAGATTGGCTGACTAGAAACAAAAACTCAGGCCATATATCCACTACATAAAAGAATCTCATCTTACCTTAAAAGATAAATATAGACTCAGAAAAAAGGGATGGTCATCCATATTTCAGGCAAATGGAAATCAGAAAAAAGCAGGTGTTGCAATTCTATTTGCAGAAACAATAAGCTTTAAACCAACAAAGGTAAGAAAGGATAAGAATGGTCACTTCATATTTGTTAAGGGTAATACTCAATATGATGAGATTTCAGTTATTAATATTTATGCACCGAACCAAAATGTGCCTCAACTTATAAGAGAAACTCTAACAGACATGTGCAACTTGATTTCATCTAGCTCCATAACCATCGGAGATTTTAACACTCCTTTGCCAGTGTTGGATAGATCCTCCAAGAAGAAGCTGAGCAAAGAAATTTAAACTTAACCATTCAACATTTATATTTTAACAGACATCTAAAGAACATTTCATCCCAACAAAACTGAATACACATTTTTCTCATCAGCCCACGGAACATTCTCCAAAATTGATCACATCTTAGGTAACAAGTCTAACTTCAGTAAATTTAAAGGAATAGAAATCATTCCTTGCATCTTCTTGGACCACCATGGAATAAAAATTGACTCAGTAACAACAGGAATCTGCATACTCATACAAAAAAATTGGAAGTTAAATAAACTTATGCTGAATGATAGCTGGGTCATAGATGAGATTAAGAATGAAATTACCAAATTTTTGGAACAAATGACAATGAAGATATGAATTATCAGAACCTCTGGGATACTACAAAGGCAGTCCTAAGAGGGAAATTTATAGCACTGCAAGCCTTCCTCAAGACAATGAAAAGAGAGGAAGTTAACAACTTAATGGGAAATCTCAAGCAATTGGAAAACGAAGAATATTACAATCCCAAACCCAGCAGAAGAAACAAAATAACCAAAATTAGAGCAGAATTAAATAAAATTGAAAACAAAAAAATTATACAACTAATCAATAAATCAAAAAATTGGTTTTTTGAAAAGGTCGATAAAATAGATAAACCTTCGGCTAACCTAACCAGGAAAAAAAGAATTAAATCTCTAATCTCATCAATTAGAAATGACAAAGACAGAATAACAACAGACTCCTAAGAAATTCAAAAAATCCTAAGTGAATATTACAAGAAACTTTATTCTCAGAAATATGAAAATCTGAAGGAAATTGAACAATACTTGGAAGCACGTCACCTTCCAAGACTTAGCCAGAATCAAGTGGAAATGTTGAACAGGCCTATATCAAATTCTGAAATAGCATCAATCATACAAAATCGCCCTAAAAAGAAAAGCCTGAGACCAGATGGCTTCACGTCAGAATTCTACCAAACCTTTAAAGAGGAACTAATACCTATATTACTCAACCTGTTCCAAAATATAGAAAAAGAAGAAAGACTACCCAACATGTTCTATGAAGCAAACATCACCCTGATCCCCAAACCAGGAAAAGACCCAACAAGAAAAGAAAATTATAGACCAATATCACTAATAAATGCAGATGCAAAAATATTCAACAAGATCCTAACAAACAGAATCCAGCAACACATCAAACAAATTATACATCATGACCATGTCGGTTTTATCCCAGGGTGTCAAGGCTGGTTCAATATACGTAAATCTATAAATATAATTCAGCACATATAAACAAATTAAAAAACAAAGACCATATGATTCTCTCAATTGATGCAGAAAAAGCTTTTTATAATAGCCAGCATCTCTTCATGATCAAAACACCTAAGAAAATTGGTATAGAAGAGACATTTCTTAAACTGATAGAAGCCATTGACAGCAAACCCACAGCCAATATTATATTGAATGGAGTTAAATTGAAATCATTTCCACTCAGATCAGGAACCAGGCAAGGTTGCCCATTGTCTCCATTGCTCTTTAACATTGTAATGGAAGTTTTAGCCATCATAATTAGGGAAGAAAAGGCAATCAAGTGTATCCATATAGGGTCAGAAGAGATCAAACTTTCACTCTTCACAGATGATATGATTGTATATCTGGAAAACACCAGGGATTTTACTACAAAACTCTTAGAAGTGATCAAGGAATACAGCAGCGTCTCAGGTTGCAAAATCAACACTCATAAATCGGTAGCCTTTATATACGCCAACAATAGTCAAGCTGAAAAAACAGTGAAGGACTCTATTCCATTCACAGTAGTGCCAAAAAAGATAAAATATTTGGGAGTTTATCTAACAAAGGATGTGAAAGATCTCTATAAAGAGAACTATGAAAGTCTAAGAAAAGAAATAGCTGAAAATGTTAACAAATGGAAAAACATACCATGCTCATGGCTGGGAAGAATCAACATTGTTAAAATATCCATACTACCCAAAGCAATATACAATTTTAATGCAATCCTTATTAAAGCTCCACTGTCATACTTTAAAGATCTTGAAAAAATAATACTTTGTTTTATATGGAATGAGAAAAAACCTCAAATAGCCTAGACATTACTCAGAAATAAAAACAAAGCAGGAGGAATCACACTATCAGACCTCAGACTATACTATAAATCAATAGTGATCAAAACAGTGTGGTACTGGCACAAAAACTGAGAGGTAGATGTATGGAACAGAATAGAGAACCAAGAGATGAACCCAGCTACTTACCATTATTTGATCTTTGACAAGCCAATTAAAAACATTCAGTGGGGGAAAAGATTCCCTATTTAACAAATGTTGCTGGGTGAACTT
>CAUYPK010015644.1:0-61993 GCA_963574355.1 Loris lydekkerianus | reverse complement strand
TCTGGCAGCTTTCAGAATTTTCTCCTTCATATTAACTTTAGTGAAATTGATTATGATGTGTCTGGGGGATGTCTTATTCGGGTTGAGTCGTGCTGGAGTTCTGAAACTGTCTGCTACCTGAATTTCGGAATCTCTTGGCATATCTGGAAAGTTCTCCTTCATAATCTCATGGAGAAGAGACTCTGTGCCTTGTGAAGCCACTTCTTCACTTTCGGGGATCCGGTTGCCAGTGTGATTAGGTCGATCGAACACACGCAGCCACTTGCCAGTTTTCCACTGTTCTTGTCCTCCTCCTGGGGTCCAGAAGTCCCTTTCTGGCTCCCTGTATCCTCACAGGGATGATCATAGGCAGATCCCTCCGGCCAGAGATGTCTGGAGTCTTGTCTCCCCAGACTTGCCGTGCCCAGTTGCAGGGAAGCTGTTACTCAGCCGGCATCCAGACTCATTTTCTCAATTTGCTCTAACAGCAAACATAAGAGCAGATAAACAAGGAGTCAGTAATGTATTTTTATTTGGTGGCTTTTTCAAAGCTCCTGAGTGATCCTCACAGGGTACAAGCCCTGCACTGGGGGCAGAGGGGGACCTCGGTGCCTGCAGGATGCCACAAAAATCACTCCATCACTCTGGCTCACAGTGAGGGAGAACTTGGGGACATGGACATGACAGATTACTTCCAGGAACCGTATATGTATGAGCCTTTATTTTAAAAACATGATAATTTGAAGATATTATCTATGTCCCCAGGGAAAGAAAAATCTTTCACAAACAATGTAATGAGTAGTTCTGGGCTCTGCCTGCTAAGCTTTGTCTGTCTGAACTTTCATCCTGCTGAAAGCCTCTCTTGTCTACAGGTGAAAGCTGCTTTCTTTGGAGTCATTGGATGAATCCTCACTCCAGGTAAGTGGCTACTGAGATGGGTGATTCTATGGGTCACCCCAACTGGCCACAGGATGCCCCACATACACGTTATTTCTGCATGTGCTTCAGGGTGTTTCCAGAGGAGATTAGCATCTGAGTGTGGACCTGGCAGAGCAGATGGTCATGCCCAGTGTAGGTGGACATCAGCCTGTCTTCTGAGGCCCTGAACAGAGAAAATGGAAGAGGAGGGAGGAATTTTTCCCCCTTCCCCCTGCCTGACTGCTTGAGCTGGGACAGCGCATCTCATCCGCTCCTGTCCTGAGACTGGAACCTAAACCATCAGCACCCTTGGTCCTCCGGGTTTCAGACTTAGACTGAGTGATACCACTGGCTTTCCTGGTTCTCCAGCTTGCAAATAACAGATTGTAGGACTTCTCCTAATCACGTGAGCTAATATCTCAGAATAAATTTCCTTTCATTCTGTTTGGTCCCTCTTGCTTCTCCTATTGATTCTGTTTCTCTGCAGAACCTTGACTAATTATAGCTTCAGCACACTATTGTCTAAGAAAATTGAAAGAAAAAAGTTCAGTTTGATAATTACAAGTCCCTCTAACACAGCATAAGTTTAGAATTTAGAAATAGGATGAAAACATGAGGCGATCAAACTGTTATAGCCTGACCAGGTTTCTTGCAGGAAGCTTAGGGCCTGGTGGACAGAAAGAATCACCCAAACACCGAGAGGTGGAGGAGAAAGGGCATTTTATTTCAGCTGGCAGAGCCATGGCAGATTAAAGTCCAAGGCCGAGAAGGCCAAGCTCCCTGGCCAGCTCTGTCCGAGTCCTTTTATGGGACTCACGAGTAGACAGAGGAAGGAATTACCTTATTGCCCTTCATTGGAGATTTTAAAACACAGGAGAGAAAGTGCATGGGCAAGGGAAGGTAGGGGTGGGATTTACAGAAGCAGAAACGAGTGTTGGTTTCAAGGTTTCAAGAAGCAAAGTTTCTGCAATTCTTAAGAGCTGAATCACCACGGGGAGGATTTTGGAAGAGCGTCCTTGGGCTTGTGTGTGATGCCATTTGTTCCTTGAGACCTTACTTTTGCTAGGTGTCCCCTCTCAGGTTCATTGCCAATCCACTGAGCAGGCAGGGGAAGACAAAGACTATAGACAGCTACAGCGAAGAAAGAGTTTAAGGTCACAGGTGCCACACACGGAGACAGGAGGAAATTTTCAAATCCATCTCCCTGAGAATTTGGAAGAAACCGTTTTTAAAGACAGTTTGACAGGCAAAAGCTAGGCTATTAGGTCTGCTAATTGGCTGGGTTTGGGTCAGGGCGGTAGAGGTGTAGAAATTGTCTTCTTTGTTGAGTCAGTTCTTAGGTGGGGGTTGCACAATCAATTGGGTCAGTTCCAGGTCTGAGCCACTGGTCTTAGTGGGGCGGCTGTTCCACTGGAATACGGGGCCTGGAAGCGACCTCAAAAACTAGCCTTAGGTTTATCTGTGGAGCAATGAAGACAGCTCAGAATCATTACGCCCGTCAGCTATGTGACTCCTGAATAGTGTGAGCAATTATAGGAAAGTGAGTCAGGGGACCATGGCTGGTTATATACATATTTCCTCTACCACAGTTCCCACTTTAGGACCCTCAATTTACTTTCTAATGGGTGGTTTCAAAACTTTTAATGCTGTTTTCAAAATATTTTCTTTACATTTTTTATTGATTTTTTATTTTATTATTACCCTTCATAATATTTACCAATTAACACCTCACTTTATTCAAAATAAGTATATTTTATATAGTAGAGAGAAATTCAGTCTCTCACACACTTCCTCTCTCTTTTTGGCCATCTTTTTATTTTGTCAGGTCCTAATACAGGACCATGTGTAGAATGAACACACCCAGTAAATCCCTGGGAACAAATGAGTTGTTAAATCTCTCTCCTGAATTAATATCTTTCACATAATACATTTTAAAGCACCAACAATGGAACGGAATCTCAGTCAATTTCAAATGTACCTGTACATCAGCCCTTTCACGGGTCGATAGTACAAACATCAAGGTTAGTGAGTTGCCTTCCATCAGAAAGGAAGCCAGTGTTTGAAACTTTCGCTGTACTGACATGATTTCATTAACTTAAGTCTCTAAGTTTTTCATAGTGAAATCTGCTGAGAAACAGGTGATCATCTGGGCATTCAAAGGTTGTCACTAATTTTTCTGCTTACTTTTCTCTCCCTCATAAATAATGGTATGACTAGTCGTCATATTGATGAAAATTCACTCCTGTGATTTACTTGATCACACAGGAACTTTCTCACTTAAAAGCAATTTATTTGGCTGGGCTCAGAGGCTCACACCTGTAATCCTTGTGCTCTGGGAGGCCAGGTGGGTGGATTGCTTCAGCTCAGGAG
Source organism: Loris lydekkerianus (assembly GCA_963574355.1). Classification (NCBI taxonomy): domain Eukaryota; kingdom Metazoa; phylum Chordata; class Mammalia; order Primates; family Lorisidae; genus Loris; species Loris lydekkerianus. Next base: position 58,726 of record CAUYPK010015644.1, on the reverse strand, counting down.
TTCAAGACTAGCCTGAGCAAGAGCAAGATCCCATCTCTAACAATAATAGAAAAACTAGCCCTGTGTGTCGGCGGGCACCTGTAATCCCAGCTACTGGGGAGGCTGAAGCAAGAGGCTGGCCTGAGCCCAGGTTGCTGTGAGCTATGATGATGTAACAGCATTATACCCAGGGTGACAGAGACTCTATCTCAAACAAAACAAAACAAAACAAAACAATTGATCTACAGTAAGGACCCTCTCTTAAACAAAGGTCAATGACCCCTATATCATGCTCTCCCCTGTCTTATTTCTGACAAGCACCTGCCCGCAGGGCATGCAGCCCTTGAGGAGCTACTTGGTGACCTGCCCCAAGGCACATGGTCCCTCCTTTCAAAGCCTGTGATTTTCTGTAGGGGAGACAGACTTGAGAAAGCTCCTCTCATTCTCCCAACAAGATGCTCGTGATATCAAAAATTCCTTTCTTCTTTGGCAATCCATATTGTCTCAATAATTGGATCCCTGAGCAAAGAGTGACTGAACCTGGACTGAACCCCTGTCGGTTTCAACAACGCTACTATAAATGTCTGTCTCTTATGCCTCCTAACATCTGGTTAAGCAAAATTATGGAAGGGCATGGTTTTGAAGTGGGCACCTGCACTAGGTCCCAGCAGATCACACCAATGGAGTCACGTAGGCTGAAGCTGCTTAATCAAACTTCAAGAAAGCAGTTAGATTCCAAAACAGACCAGTCTTTCTCTGAAAACAGGAGAGTCCTGTCTACCTGAGTCAGTGTAGTGAGGAAACCCCCTCTACTTTAATCCTTACCAAAAAAGGAACATAAAGTAATTTGACTTTTTAACCCATCAACTGTTTTTCTATTGTTCAGTTTCCTTAACCCGCCTTGCAAAACCCAGTGTTCTGTGATTCTACAGTGGGAGCTCTTGTTCTATTTTGTAGAGTGGGGATTGCCTTGATCCATAAATCACAAATAAAAGCCACTTAGGTCTATAACTAAATTTTTGTCATTTTGTCTTTACACAGTCTAATTGAAATAAAAGTTTAATGATATAAAAAGAAATAAACTTGTAACAGAACTGGGGGTTGCTGATGAGTAGGTAAGAGATTCCAACCATTTCTGGGAAGTGGACAGTATGGGAAATGTGCTGAGAGACAAGACAGAGGAAACGCAGCACCGCCGGATGATGCTGAGATTGTCTGAATTCCCTGCAGCTCCAGGGAGCAGGGCAAGCATGGTGGGTGGAAACAAATAGATGTTTGCACAACAAACGTTCCTGCCACGTAAACCTGTGAAGCCTTCTCTAAAGAAGTTAGAGTGTACAGGGAAGAGGATGTTCTTCTGGGTGGGTTGGTACCTCTCAAGTGCTGCCTTCCGCATTTTGGTACATGCAGAGTGTTGGGGCTCAGGACATGTCACCTCAACAGGTGACTGTAGGAGATGCCATCACAAAACACACTTCCCTAGCAGGTTTTTCAAGCTGGTTATTCTGAAAAACTGTAGATATAGGAGTAGCTTTCAAAAGCTGCCCTTTTGTAAAGAAAATTTACATTTACAGGGGAAGTCTACATTAGTAAAAGTTTCCAGAAGAGGGCTGCTCTGAGATGTTTATGACCTGAGAGACTTTTGGTCTGCATAACGAGGCAAGCTTTACTCATGTACATACCCTCTCCTCTCTCTTCCATCACCTTTTCCCACCACTCACCAGAAGACCCAGGCCACCATTCCCCATATGTAGCTCAGGACACTATGTAAGCTTCAATCATCTGTCCCTTCATTGATGATAGGGTCACACCCCGCCCAAATAGGGTGGACCTGCCTAAAAGAATCAACCCCCTACCCTACCCCACAGGATGTCCCACATAGAAAAGGTAAATGGGCCAACCCCCACCCGGATGTCCAACCAGGAAAGGGAACATCCTGACCCCCAGCTTCCTGACATTTAAAACCCCTGTTTGACATTACCCACATGTGGATTTCTTCCTGGTTGGAAATCTTACCCCACCTAAAGCCATTTTAATTGTACAAATTGGGCCTCCATTTTCCTTTCATCTTGTGCCTTGGAATAATCTTTGATCTTTGGCTCTGTAACCTTTCATTTGGTGCCAAACCCAGGATGGGGAGAAGCCCCTTTGGGGGGCTGAAGTCTACCCCATCAGACTCAGCTAAATGGACCCTTCTTCTGGTGAGACAAAAGAAAACAGACCCTAAACTTCATCTAATGGTGAGGGGAACATTGTCTAAAACTCCTTTCCTAAACTTTTCTAAATTCTCTTCCTATCTTCTACTCTTAACTTTCTCTTTCCTTCTTCCTCCATCACTGGGTCTCTCTTATTCCTTCTCCACTTTTTTCCCTGGTTTCACACGTAGAGGCCTTGCTTCCCTGATCTCAGCCCCAGCCGCCGCAGCGATCCAGGCTCAGCTGTCCATCCAGAGCCTTGTGTTTGGGAACGCTCTCTTGTAGGCCTGGGCTCCGGCTGGTGCCTGCTGTGGGCCTAGACCCCTCGGGCTAGTTAAGGGGTCAGGCCCTCTTTTGACCAAAGTCATACGTGGAGAGTCCGAGTAATCTCCTGACACCAGCCTCAAGGAGCCAGGCCCTCCTGTGGGCTGGACCATTCTCGGTAGTTCTGCGAGCCGGGCTCACCCATCCAGTCTGGATCACCACTTTTTCCAGCTGGTCTGACTTTCTTCTTCCCTCTCCTACATTCTCCCTTTAATCTCATTTCTTTTCCTACCTCCAGTTTTCAATATGGGCACCACTCAGTCACAGATTTCCCCTTGCTCACCTCTAAGCTGCCTTATACCTCCAGAGTCACACATTCCCCCTTCTTCACCTCTAAACTGCTTTTTGACTAATCTCAAGCCTCTAAGCTCTATCCTGACCTCAAACCAAAACATCTCATTTTTTTCTGTAATACTGCTTGGCCTGTGTACAAGCTTGACAGTGGCTTGCAGTGGCCTCAACATGACACCTTCAATCTCTCAATTCTCACGGATCTCAATAATTACTGTCAAAAAATTAGGCAAATGGTCAGCGATCCCTTATACCCAGGCCTTTCTCATACTCTGAAACATTCCTTCCCTGTGTTCATTCTGCGAACCCTCTCAGTTTCTCCTAGCTCAGGTAACACTGGGTTCTTCTGATGCTCTTCCACAACCCCTCCTACAATCCCTCCATTCTCCCAATCAGAACACCTGGGAAGTTTCCCTGTGTGGGATATCTGTCTATAACCTCCCATTAGTCACCCATTCTCATTCCCCTCCACCCCCCACGTTCACATCCTTCCCTTAAAAAATACCCTCATTCTCACCACCTGCCCTCCACCACTTGTGGTAGAACAAAAAAATGCCAGAATTTCCCCCAGGGCCTCAGACCTCCCAGCGAGATCTCGTTGATCTGGCCTTCAAGGTGTGGCAGTGCCCTCAGAGCTCCAGTATTTGGCTTCCCCGTTAAACAAAACCTGGCTATTTCTGAAAACTAGCTGGGCATTCTGCAAAAAACCAAAATCTTCCTAAGGATCCTGCTTTAACTGCAGCAAATCAGGCTTCTGGGCAAAGCAGTGCTCCAAATCCAGACCCCCTCCATCCCCCCCAAAGAAAACCGTGTCCAGCCCGCATAAGTCTGTCTGCCTGGGTCTTCCTGAAGATCTGGTGTAGACACTCTCAGAAAGTGGCTGAAATTCCCTCCTGAGCTTAGCTGCAAAAGACCGATGACACCTGGGAAATCAGAATGCCCCTGGACACTGTCCTGGAAAACTGAACTTTAGGTATTTTTGCTTATAGAAGGTCAGCTGATCTTTTCTCTTTTCTAACAAACACAGGAGCAACTTCATCCATGCTGCCACCTTGTAAAAATCCTCTAAAAATGGGCAGAGATCTTGGTAATGGGTAATGTCCTCTCAGAATTGCCGGTGGCCCTGGCAACTCCCACTGGTCCCTACCTCTCCCTGTTCATCTTTCTCTATGGTTATTCTCTGATATGATCACTAATTATGATTTTTCTCATTCTCAGTTTCAAACCAGTAACCCTCCGCCTCATGTTTTGATTTACTAACCAGGCTGCCACCCGCAAATAACTCCTGATATCCTCGCCTTACTGGACACCAACCAGCTCAGACTGAAAAAGCCAGGCGTTCCAGTAGATACCACTCCCTTTAACCCTCTTCCTTCCATTCTTTTTACAGGCAGTCCACGCACCCCCTCCACCCGCAGGAAGTAGTCAAAGAAATACCATGCCCATCATCCCACCTCCTTCTAATAGACAAAAAAGACTAGAATGAAGGAGGCGCCTGTGGCTTAACGGAGTAGGGCACTGGCCCCATATGCCAGAGGTGGCAGGTTTAAACCCAGCCCTGGCCAAAAACTACAAAAAAAAAAAAAAAAAAAAAAAAGACTGGAATGATAGGGTCGAACCCTGCCAAATAGGGTGGAATTGCCTAAAAGAATCAACTCCCTACCCTCTCCCACTGGATAGCCTACCTAAGAATGGTCAACCTCCTACCCTACCCCACCAGATGTCTCACCTGGGAAAGGTAAATGGGCCAACCCTTATGACAAATGTCCAAGCCAGGAAAGGGAATGTCCTGACCTTTAAAACCCTTGTTTGCCATTACCTACCCGTGGCTTTCTTCTCAGTTGGAAATTTCACCCCACCTGCACGCAGGTGGAATAAAGCCATTTTAATTGCACAAACCGGGTGCCCATTTTCCTTTCATCTTGTACCTCAGAATAATCTTTCATCTTTGGCTCCAGACCTTGCAGTTGACTCTCCTAATTTTGTGGAATGTTGGTGAATACATATACGATTAAACATACTTTCTCCCTTGTTAATCTGTCTTATGTCAATTTATTTTGTGGCCTGGCTAAAATCCTCAGAAGGCTGGAAGGAAGCCTCTTCTTTCTCCCCTACAATGCTGGGTTGCAAGAGTCCCACACCTACTCAATTGTATTATCAGGGTCCTAATATGAGGAGGGTGGATTTATTTGTAAGGTACTCTGCTGGGTTCCTTGGATGCTGCACTGCACATCCCTTGGGGCTCTATTTGTGTTTTGGTCCAGCCCCAGATTCAGTGACCATCTGCCTTTTTGCTAGTGTAATCCAGCAATGTGGAGTCAGGTCTTATTAGCTCCCAAGGGTTAAATTCAGTCATAATTTAAAATTAAGTTATATAAACTTACAAGTACATAAAATGCATAAAAAGGAAGATAATAATTACTCAAAATTCACCACTTTCTAACTTCAATACCCTATAAAGTACCTCTTCCCAAGTTTGTGTTCAGTGTCATCATGTTGTAACTTGAAACTATAGAGATAGGAATTTAAATAATTCAAACTTAAGGATATTGGAACTTTAAATTATTCTGAGCCTTGAGAGGAATTTGGGTATGCAAACTGAGTCAACGAATGCCTTTTTTCCCTTTAAGTACTTAGGAAGACCAAGCAGTTCTGGAGATAAGACCCCCTCAGATTATTGCCCCTCCTCACAGAATAATAAAGTCATTTTCCTGGGGATGGAGCAATCTGGAACCAATCAAATTGCTGTAATGTATGTGCTAGACTTGCATGGGAAATGCTGTGATCTTGCTAAAATTTCCGTCTCTGCCTAGATGAATGCTGACCCTGTTCGTTTGGAGTTGGTGTCTCCTTGGTGGCTTTCCTCAAGCTTTGTGCTCTAGCAAACTCTATATCTAATCATGTTTTCTAAACCTCATTATTTAAGGTTGACAGAGTAGGAGAGCCAGTTGTCAAATGCTTACCAGCACCACACTGGGGCAATCCGTTAGCACCTTCCTTCACAGCTTCAAGCACAACCTTTGCCTCCTGGCCTGGGGAGGAGACTGAGTTACAGGGCAGCAAGCAATCACTCTCAGAGCCCACCAGGTAGGAAAGTTAATACCTCACGGAGCTAATGTTTGACAAATACAAGACGAGAACTGGTAGATGAATTCTTACCTCTTGCCTCTTCCTCCCCCCAGATGGACGACCTTACTCACACCATGTCTGAGAGTGCTGTTGGATACAGGCATTACCTTTCCTTTGCAGCAGCCAGCCCCATCCTGCCTCCCTCGTGTCAGCTCTTCCTCCTTGTTCCTGGTTCTCTGATTCCTCTGCTCTGGGGTTGAACTTCCTGATACCAATAGCACATTGCCCCTGGGTTGGCTTTGCTTTGCAAGGAAGTTTAGAGTGCTGTGCTGTCAGCCGAGTTCACAGCAACCTCTAACTCCTGGGTTCCAGCCATGCTCCTGCCTCAGCCTCCTGTGAAGCTGGGACGACAGGTGCCTGCCAGCATGCCTGGTTAATTTTTCTATCAATTCTTTCTCAGACTGGTCTTGAACTTCTGAGTTCAAGTGATCCTCCTGCTGGAGTCTCCCAGAGTGTTAGGATTATAGGCATGAGCCCCCACCACACATGGCCAGGAAACAGAGAGGATTGGGAATTGCAATATTATCTTGTTTCTGCTAAAGGTAAGATGACTTTCTTGCTTTGCAATACTACCATATTAACATCAAAGAAACGCAATGCTCATCAGCATTATAATGCTCATAAGGATCACAGATACTTTGAATTAGAGAGAGAGGCACAAAGGTTGTATTGCAGAAATTAAAAGATGAAAAGCAAAAGCAAAGATAAGTCCTTTAAGCAGCAATAAGACCCGGAAATCATGCCACTGAAGCAACTTATAAAGTAGCTTATATCCTAGGGAAAAAAGAGAAAACATTCAGTGATATAGAAATTGCCTCTTTCAAGGAGAACCATAACTGATCAGCAACATGAATTAGCCTTCAACTTCACAGAACAACTTCATGCAATACTTCCAAAGGAAAAGTATTATCCAATCACTTTGGATGAATTAACTGATACTACTGACTCAGCACAGGTTTTATGCTTCATTTGGGTCATAACAGAAGGTTTTCTTTGCTATGAAGAGTTACTTCTTTTGGGTACTCTTGTGAATAGAAATCGGGGAATAGATATATCCTCAACAACTTTCAAGATAAATGACATGAAGTTGGACTGAATTGTTCAATTTAGTGAGTCAGTAGGTACTGACCAGGCACCTTCCATGACAGCAAACATGAAGGGTTTATTACACAGATTTTTAAAAAAGTATTAACAGATCCAGATGCTCTCATTTTTTTTTGTTGTATCTTGCATCAGCAAAATCTCTGTGCTAAAGTAACTATTTCAAGTGACTTTGCAACAAGTTATAAGTATTGTTAACAACAGGGCATCATCCGTTTTGTAACATGCTAAAGTTGAACTATGAGGTATTTTGCAGTATCATTCTAAAGGGCATTGGTTACAGCAGGGACGGGTGTTAGCCAAAATTTTATCTCTGCAAGAATAGGTAAATTTTATGAAGAACAGAGTCAGTGATGTGAATTATTGAAAGAAGATTTCTATAGGAGTGCAGCATTTCTGTGTGATAGCACATCAAATAAAAAAGACTTGAGTATTTCTTCATAAGGTAAAATCAAGTCTATATAGAATTGTGGGAAAAAATCCAAACATTTTGAAAAAAAGCTATCTTTTTTCAAAACACTTCTTTAAAAGGACATTTTGGGTAAGGTCATTGATGAGCAGGATGATATACCTGAGTCCTTGGAAGACTACCCAGCTGTTATAGACCGGTTAGTTGGAAAATACAAGGAAAAGTTCGCTCACTTTGAGAATCATACTCTGTTAAGGTGAAATGCTAATCAGTCAAATTAGCATTTCAGCCTCATTTTTGTTGATATCACCAGGGCACCTAAAGAACTACAGATGGAAATGATTGAGCTCTCAGTGGATGACATGTTAAAATCATTGTTTGATTCGAAGAACAATCCAATTAAAATATGGAAAAATGCAGAATACCCATGCCTTTGGGAACATGCCCCAGAAATGCTTTCTTGCTTGTCAACCACTTATTGCTGTAAATCTACATTCTTCTACCTACCCCAAATCAAGATGCTCTTACAGTCACAAATGACAGATTTCCATCTAGATGATTGAAACTGTGGACCTTGGTGCTACAGCCAAATATTCAAAAGCTTTACACCAAAAAGCAGGCACAATAAAGTCATTAAAAGGTTAGCTAATTTAAAAATTAACAAATGGTTTTAATTTTTTGAAATTATTAAGTATATAATAGTTAATTTTTACAAAATAATATACATTTTTTAGTGTACCTTATTGAACTTTCTTGAACATGACCTTATTAGATTGCAGCTAAAATAATGCAGCCTTCCAACATGAAAAGGTCCCAGCCCCTGGTGATGATATGGAGGTGAAAGGACCAGTCCCCTTGCCCCGATTCAGGATTATGCTGAAGGGACATCCTAGCCCCAGAGCTTCCTGTGGGATCAGTTCAGCATCTGTCTTGCAGACCACACACACATCCTATCCTAGGATGTGTCCCTGCCTCCCTGCCTGGCCTCCAGAACAAGAACTAGGGACAAGTCACAGCAAAACCCAATGCGGGAAATTCTGGGTTAGCCACACGAGGGAGGAGAGGGATGATTGGATCAGAGAGCTACAGCAGACGCTTCCTGTTCAGACACTGGATGGAAGCTGCCCTGCAGAGTGGAAGCAACCCTGGGTAGGGCAGCGCCTTTTGACTGAGTTCAATTCTCACTGTGAGCAGTGAGCAGTGATTCTCCCAGGAGCTGAGGAATGAGTTCCTCCCTCTCATTGCCTGGAAGGGGGATTGAATGCTGGAAGGCAGCCAGCATTCCCTCCACTTAACAAAAGTAGAGAGAAGATTCTGTAGACCTTCAGAGAGAAAAAGACGAGTTAAGAAAAAATAAACTTAGAAAGAATGTTTTCTTTTATTTTCATTTATTTTATTATTATTATTATTATTTTGAGATAGTCTTGCTCTGTCACCATCGCTAGAATGCCAAGCCATCAGCCTAGCTCACAGCAACCTCAAACTCCTGTATTCAAGTGATCCTCCTGCCTCAGCCTCCCAAGTAGCTGGGACTACAGACTCACCACAATGCCTGGCTAATTTTCTATTTTTAATAGAGACAAGGTCTCCAGTTGCTCAGGCTGGTCTCCAGCTCCTGAGCTCAAGCAGTTCACCGCCTTGGCCTCCTGGAGTTCTAGGATTACAGGTGTGAGCCAGTGCGCCCAGCTGAATGTTTAATTTTTTGAAAATCTCTCCCTTTTGTAAACGTTTGCTCAAAAATCATTGATCATTGAATACATTTAAATGAAGGGATCAATTTAAAGGAGACTAGGGAAGGTAATACAGGGTGGCCATAAAGTTGATGTGCGGTTTAAAAAGTGTGCAAAAGTTGCACACCAACTTTATGGCCTCTCTGTACTAATACTGCCATTTGCACACACCAAACAGCCCACTGCATCACCTGAAGGGCAGGTCAGCGCTCTAGCGGTCCGTCTCGGGTTGTCCTATTCAGCTGTCCTCTTCCTTCAGCTCCCTACTTTCTCCCTCAAAGGTGAAAAAAAACAGGAACAAGAAAAAGGGCCAAGATGGTAAAGGAGTGTGGTTCACTCTGAAGTACGCAGAGAAGCACGTGTCCCGGGAAGACCGCGGGGCTCCCCATGGGTCCCCACCAGGTGACAGGCAAAGCTTCAGCGTCAGACGGTGACCACCTTCTATAAACAACTTACATTTGTAGATCAGGAAAATGTTCCAGAGCCTGTTTTCTGCTCTGTCAAACGTGGAGGTGCAGGGCGGGGAGCTGGTTTCTGAGCCGGGAGGGTCCCGCTGGCGGGAGAGGCCCGGGGCGGGGACGCGGAGCCGGCCGTGCGGCTGGACCTGGGCCCGCGCTCTGCGGACTGGCCGGCGCCTCCTGCGCCCCCTGCTGGGGGCCTGCGGAACTACTCAGGAGCAGCAAGCGAGGCGGTGAGTCGCTCTCAGGTTTTGGTCTTTGGCAGAGAATTTCCCAGACAGGAGCAGCTGGGGACGGTGGAGAAGGCAGGAGAGAACGCAGCCTCAGCTCCCGGTCAGAGCCTCCCAGCCGGCCTCATCCCAGCTGGACGCTGTGGGCAGCGAGGCCCGTGCGCAGCTCTGCGTGAGTGACCAGCTGTCCCAGGTGACAGGTTAGCCACCCACGGCCAAGTGCAGCTACTGGTACCGCCTGGGGCTTCTGCCTCTCTGTTACCTTCTTGCTGTAGGTATTTTTGAAATTGAAGGAGCTGAGTATGTTGTGCGGAACCCAACATTTATTTTTATATCTGCCTTCCCCAAGCGACTACCAAGTGCTGTACAAGATCCTCACTCCATACGTGGGACTTTTTGCCCAGAACAAAATATCCTCATGTCCAAATACCACTCTCTTACAGTGTCCCGTCGCCTGTCCCCTGCAGGAGATCGTAAAGCTTCTTGAGGTGAGCACACCTACGTGGAGGTCAGTATTTCATTATTCAGTGGACACGTGGATGGACAGTGACCCATTCATCTGTTTTTTGTTTAAGTCTGTTATTGCATGCATGAAAATGTGAATGAATTATAATAGCATAGCTTGATAAAGTTTCTCAAATTAAGCTCACCTCTGTGAGCAGCATCTGGATCCGGAGAAAGAACATTCCAAGATGTTCCCCACCAGGCCCTGCTCTCCATAAGGGTGACCACTGTCCTACTGTGACAGGATAGTGGTCCTTTGTGTAGACAGAATTGCACAGTCTGTCGTCTTTTGCATCGTGCTCTGCCCGGTCCCTGTCAGGAGCGTAAGTTTGACCCACAGTTTTTGTGTACAGTTGTAGATCATTATTGGTAGTGTAGCAGGAAGTCTTATCATATCAACGGATGTAATTTATTTTGAGTTCTCCCAGAACAGACCCCAAGCAAGGATCTGAGTGTCAGTAGCTTATTGGGCAATGAAGGAAACCCTAGGAGGTGAATGGGGAAGGGAGACCAGGAAAGGAGGCAGCCAGCAATGGAGGTGTCACCAGGTTAGCTGCCACTGTGGCGCATTGCAGCTCGCTCCAGGCAGTGCCTCTAGGAGGTGGCGTGGAGATGACTCTGAGGGTGCAGGGGTGGGAGGCATTTATACCCAAGCAACCTTCAGGCACTGGCTGTGGGGCAGAGCCCACCCTGTGTTAATTCCCTGGCACTACTCGCCTGCTGCAAGCAAAGGAGCTCTGGTGCCCAAGAAAGCTGTTGGAAGAAGAAATGAAGTGAAGGCAGTTGGAAGTCAGGCAGGAAAGAGGCTGCTGGGAGGCAGGGACTGCAGGCTGCTGCAGACTCCATGGAGTAGGGTTCTACACTGACACCTCAGTACTCAGTAAAGAACATTCTGGGCCGGGTCCTGTTCCTGCGAGAACATTTGCTGTGTCTGTTCACCCTGCGCCCTTTCATTCCCCTCTTCTCCTTCTGCAGAGCTATGCAGGGAGCCTCAGTGGCCCTGCCAAACCCAGCCTAGGCTAGCCCAGTCCAAGGCTGTCCCATGGGGGCAGAAAAAGATTGGGACCAACTTCCTGGTGGCCCCACCTGACTGACCGTCTGTTAGTTCTTACTGTCTAGAGTGCTGGGGTTGCCCTACTTCCTGTCACTTGCTAGTTAACATTTTCCTCAGATTCTACAAACGACCCCAAATCTCTCTCATTGGCTGTGTGAGTCCAGGCCCTTCAAGCAGCAGATGCTGAAGTGGAATTGGAATTAGATTTCTAAGAGATTTACTGGAGAAATTGGTGAGAACGCCAGAGGAGGGTGACAGACCCTTCAGCCAACATGCTGGTGTGACTCCCCTGGAGACCCCAGCACTCAGGGGTGTGTGTGGGTGTGAGGCACTTAGGAGGGGCTGGAGCAGAGACACACACTGTGTGCTCACTGAAGCTGGAATGAGATTCCCCAAGTGGCATCTGGAGCAGCAGCAGCATTACCTGGATACTGGTGTGAGAGGCAGAACCTGTGGCCTCTGCCAGAGTGTTACTGAGTCAGCAGACAGCATTTTAACCTGCCCTCCAGGGCACTCATATGCACAGGGGTCTGAAAATCGCTTGGGCAGTGGGTCTCACACGTTGCTTCAGGTCAAGAGGGATGAGGCTTGTGTATATGTGCTGGAGACTTGGGCATATGCACTGGACTGAGCCTTGCCTCGTACCCTGTGGGGGCGGGGACGGGGATGGGGATGGGATGAGCCGTCCCTGGAGCAGTCGCTGTGTTATGATTTTTTCCTTTTCACTCCTTTCTTTTTTGATGGTCATGCATTACGTTTTTATCTTTAGGGGAAGAAAAAAGTTTTTAAAAGTAGCTTCCTTGATAACTCTGGATATTTAAAAGGCGATGAAGTTACTTAGCTACTTTATTCCCTCTAACGGAGGGCAGAACAATAATTCTGACTGATGGACACCCACGACTGGTCCAAAGTCACACACTACTTGGAGTCAGAGCTAGGAACAAAATCGAGCATTCTGGAGTCACACAGTGTCCCCTGCACCCCGCTGGAGCCACACAGTGTCCTTTGTACCCTGCACCCCGCTGGAGCCACACAGTGTTTCCTGCACCCTGCACCCTGCTAGAGCCACACAGTGTCCCCTGCACCCTGTTGGAGCCACACAGCGTCCCCTGCACCCTGCTGGAGCCACACAGTGTCTCCTGCATCCTGCACCTTGCTGGAGCCACACAGTGTTCCCTGCACCCCACTGGAGCCACATAGCGTCCCCAGCACCCGGCACCCTACTGTCCCAGGAGCTCTGAGGTCTGGACTACAGGAGGTGACCACTGCTGATGTCACACTTACTTCAGAAACTGATGGCCTGTAGATCATCTGCGTGTCAGTGGAGAAAGTTCCAGGTCTGGCTGGGCTGTGCAGGCTCCAGTTCCATCTGCATTCATGTCCCAATGACACAGTAGGTCAGGGGCAGCTGGGGAGGAACCCATTGTCCCTCTTCAGGTCTGGTTTCTGATTGTTGAGAGTCCACCGACTCAGTCAGACCCCCTCACTTCGTTTTGTACATGTTATTTATTTATTTACAAGAGTATACCAGAAGCTATCTGGTCATTGAAAATATTTCTTGTGTGTTTGTTTTTTGTTTTTTTTTTTTCTTTGTATCAGAAGAGCAAAGACAGGCTCTCCGAAGTGCTTCGGTCATCTCAGAATGCATAATATCATTAAGTCAGTTAGGGATTTAACCCAAATGCCTGCGTCTGCCTAGCAGCTGTACCACCCAGGGACGGCGTGTGTGGTTTTCTTCTCCTTTTCTCTCCTTTCCGTGTCCTTGTCTTCCCTTATTTTCCTTACCTTTATTTATAAAGAGATCATGACAAAAAGGGTACGCTTAAGGATAAAAGGGGAGGACAAGAATGATTAACCTTTGAAAGGCTTTGCGAAGTCTTTATGTGGAGAGCAGTAACTGAGCCTCCTACTTCCGCAAATCTCAGAAATGTCTTCTCGAAGACACGCTGACAGTTTCCTGACTACCTGTTAACTGAAGTCCCTGAAGTAGACTGTGCTTATGAAATATCGCTGCTTCTTGTGAAACTGTTGTCTGTCATCTAGAGACATTTCTGCATTAAATATTTATTTGCATATATAAAACCCCCCTAACAGCCCATTAATTACCATGGAGCTCCTGGAGAATGACAAGAGGATGCTTCATCAACGGCGTTGTTAACCCTGTCGGCAAACAAACACGCGCCCATCAGATTTACCTGTTAAACTTAAACTGCAATTACGGGCAATCAGACAACTGACAAGTGTAGGTACTAATTATCCAAATGAGACTTGGACTTCAGAGTTACCTGGTTATTTTTAGCTTCTTGACTGTTACTTGGCCTCACGTTTGCAATCAACATCAGTAACTTTTGTTTGATGAATTGGTTTATCAAGTGCTTTCCTTAATCTTATTGGAAATACTCCAGGCATGAAGTGAACTAACACTTCAGATGCATGGATTTTAGAGTAAAATATAAACCGTCTACCGGATCTCCTAGAAGGAAATAGGTAGCAGATGCTTAATTTGGAGATGGCCTGGCCAGCAGATGGCAGTGTGGACCACAAAATGAAAATCTCCGCACCACAGCCGACAGGCTTTGGGGTGAGACACTGCAGGTTTACTTACCACTCCTGAAGAGATTTTGAATGGGAAGGCTTTTTGCTGTCCATGATGGAAGGTCTTCTGAAAGGGGCTCAGGGATTGGTGTTGTTTGCAAGGCTCTCAGGCCTGGCCGTAGCTGCCCAGCGTGGCACAAGGCCCAGGGACCTCAAGTTCCCTAGCTTTGGACTCAGATGGCTGAGCCATCTAAGGGTCTTCATTTCCAGTTCCCTCCTCTCCTTCCCACCCACCATTGCTTCTGCCACGTTATATTGACCAAAGCAATTCACGAGATCCATCCGATTCAAGGACAGAGATACAGACTTCACCTTTAATGGGAAAAGCAGCAAAGTCCCAATGAAAAGGATGGGACTTTGGATGCAGGGAAAGAAATAATTGCAACCCTTTTGCAAGCAATTTACTGGTGCTTCAATCCATAGCAAATGTTTTTTCCTTCATAAGATAGAACAGAACTTATCACAAGTTCTGGTTCAGATTCTGGCCTTTACTCTGAACCCATAAAGAAGACCTCTGCCTCACTCCCCAGAGGCCATATCTCCCACCCCTCCACACCGTCCTCCAGGAGTTGGGTTGGAACCTTCCCACCCAGCTAATCTTCCCTTGACACTCCTGTGCTGTTATTGCAATGTTTGGTGGGTCACAGCCCTGTGTAGAAGGACATCCAGCTCTCTGAGGGTTGGCTCTACTGCATGAGGGGCCTTGTACGCCCTGACACCACACAAGTGCCAAGGGCAGATGGGAGCAGTGTCAGCCTCCTCCGACCCCTAGCCCAGTGCCCTGGGCTCTCACAGTTTCCTGCCTGAAAGTAAGAAAATATAGAAAAATGCCTACCCAACCCAAGCTCTATCTGTACATTCAAGAAATCCTCTCAAGAGAAAAAAAATTAGGGATTGTGATGGTTAATTTTATGTGTCAACTTGGCTGGGTAATAGTACTCAGACATTTGATGAAACATTATTCCAGATGTTTCTGTGGAGGTAGTTATCCAGCAGGGAACTTTAGAAAAGTGAATACTCTGCATAATGTGGGTCGGCCGACACTATGGCGATTATCCATCTAATCAGGTGCAGGCCTTAACACACTCCCCAGAGCAGGAAGGAACTCTTCCAGCAGACAACCTTCCCCGGCAGGCCAGCCTGCCCTGCAGATTTTAATCCCATTCCTTAAAATAAAATATATGAATGAACTAATTAAATAAATCAAATACATATATCTCGTGTTGGTTCTGTTTCTTTGGAGAACTTGAATAATTCAGGGGTAGAAACATTCTATAAAAGAGCAAGCTCTGTCATAGTACTCAAGATTCTGAATTCAACAAGAAGTTTACCAACAGTATCTGAAACCCACCACATGGGTAGTACTCTGAGTTAAACACGACTTTTTTTCTGTAGGTAATGGGAGAAAGAAACTGAAAATGCACCCTTGGAAGGAAGAAGAGAGCACTTACACCCTGCATTTTCATATATTATTCCAAGTTACATGCAGTGAGTGGAAGCTCAGGGACAGTGATCTACTCTGGTAGCCAGCATGATATGTCCAACTGATCACTGTAATTTTCATTTCATTATTTTTTGTTTATGTCTCTGTTGCCAGATGGTTGTTAAAATTCCTTATGATATTTCATCAAAGGACTCAATAGTATTTTACTTACATCTAACTCAGCTGTTTTGCCAAGGAGAGGGAGCCAAAGATGATTTTAAAAAATAATAATAAAATTTCCCAGCTATTCAGGAGGCTGAGGCAAGCGAATCTCCTAAGCCCAGGAGTTGAAGGTTGCTGTGAGCTGTGTGACGCCCCGGTACTGTACTGAGGGTGAGGAAGTGAGACTCTGTCTCTACAAAAATAAATAACTAAATAAAATAACCTTATTTTCACTTAAATTATTTGGGAGCCAGGACTTAAGAATGAACGTTTTAAAAAACAATAATGTAAACTGCCCTTTAAGAAGTTTTTTTCCCTCAACTGGGTTGCAATAAATTTGCCGTAAATCACTAGTTTGAAGCAAAGAACAGCAAGAGAGGCCGTGCATACCTCCTCTGACCCTTTGTTCTTTTTGAAACCCTACCCTGGGGTAGTCTGCTGAAGGAGAAGGGACACGTGGCCCAGGCAACCCTGTTGCTCTGATCATCAGCCAGTTAAACTTCAGATGCAGAGCCTCCCCGCTGACCAGCAACTGGGCACAAAGGAGTGAGTCCCAGGGAGGCCTTGGGAACTACCCAGGTCACCAAATTGCCAACCAGAGAATGGTGAGCTACATAAGCAGTCCCTGTTTTAAGCCACTAAGTGAGGCGTGATTTGGTAAGGAGCAAAAGCATAAAGGGGCTGACGGAAGGTTCCAGTGAGAGATTCTTTCCCGAGGTTGTCCACACCGTACCATAGCTATAGCTAAACTTTAATTAGCAATTGCATTCATATGCAGGTGAGATAGATGAAAATATTTTCCTGGCCTTTAATAGCATCGTTTCGGGGAGCTCTCAGAATCCAGGGGTATATGACAGGAGGCCACAAGTCAGTTTCTGTGGTCTAGCCATCTTTAAATCACCGCGTCTTCTTGGGAAATGCACCCTTTCTTAGAAACTGCGAATAGACGATTCCTTGTTAACATCCCTTGTCAGAAGTCCTATCTCAGGCTTCTGAAATGAATATACATCTCAGTTCATCCTCAGTCCATTCAGCCCTGCTTTGGGTCCGAGACCAAATCCCGCCTTAATAATAAGCCGCCTCAGTAGCCTGAGTTCTGTTGTAAGTCACCATCTACCCCCTTTCAGACCTGGGCCCCAAAGCCCCTTTCATGCCAGTTAGATTCAGGCACAAGAGTTCTCAAGTGATACATTCAGGGCACCCGCATTGCCCCCAGCACAGGGCTCCTGCCTCACTGTTGATCCAGCTGTTGGACTTTGCTACATTCCAGTTTTGTATCTGGGTCCTTCCAGGGTTGGAGTCCAGCTCTGCCTGCTCCCTGTCTGCCTGGATTCCTGATAAAGAATGGTTAATGTTCAGAACATCAAATCACCTCCCCACACCGAGGTCTGTGATGTACAAGCTCATTCAGACCTCTCGATAAGCTCTGAAAGCTCAGGGCTCTTTATTTCCTTTTGGTCAATAGAAGATGGATGGTGGTGGTTTGGCTCCGCCCTGAGTGAGCCACACCCAAGGGACAGGTAGCACACCACACTCCAGTATTTCCATCGGAACAGTCTTATAATACACCGAGCACTTTTCTCATGAAATGAAATGATTTGAGTTTCGTGACAGTCTCATGGATTATGTAGACAGTTACCAACATTCCCACGTTACAGGTGGGGAAATTGAGAACGGTGATCATGTAACTTGTGAGAGGTCTAGGAACTGAACTCCACTCTCCAAACTCCGTCTTCCTGGGAGTGTGAGAAGAATGCAAACCCTTGGCAGGGGGTCCAACATCCCAAACACTCATTTCTTCCTCTTTCAAGCCCATTGGCAGGGACTCTATGGCGTGAGGTGCCATAATACAGCACTGTCGCATTTGAATCAAACAACGCTTAAAAGAACTTATTACGATTGATGAAACCATATCACAACAGATGGAAAACAAGGTCTGCTGCTGTTGAAGATATGAGAATAGACAAACGGTCCTTCTGTTTGAGGACTTGTTCTAGGGAGGGAAGATACAGTCCTCAGAAACTGTCCTGCGATTAGCTGAGGAGTATCCGGCCTGCGCCTCTGCAGGCTTGGTATCATCAGGGAGAGGCCGGGAGGGTGGACATGTCTGGGGTGTTTGCTGGCAGAGCTGAGGCTTCAGAAGGCTTTGAAGACATGTGTGTAAAATTCTGTGCATTAAAGAAATGATTTGGAGCAACAACCACATCTCCTTTCAGTGTCACGGTGGGCACACTTCCCTGCCATTTTCCCAACTTTGTTTTCAGGTGCTTCAGCTTAATTGAGCATTTCTTGTGTATTTCAACTCATGTTCAACGCAGCGTTTTTTTGAGCTTTCTCTCACTCTCCCCCCAACCACCAGAAGAAACTGTCGCCCTCAAAGGTTTGGGTCATGTTTCAAAGGCCTCCAGACCACATGAAAGTAGGAGCAAGGTCTGGAGCGTGAGAACTCCTCAGACCCCTGGATTTTGCTTGGGAAGCTAAGAGCACGTCCCCCAGTGAGGTGGCACTGGGTGGGGCCAGCCTATGTCCTGCTCTTTCTGGTTGCTTTTTTTTTTTAGAGACAGAGTCTCACTTTGTCACTCCCGGTAGAGTGCTGTGACATCACAGCTCACAGCAACCTCTAGCTCTTGGGCTTAGGCGATTCTCTTGCCTCAGCCTCCTGAGTAGCTGTGACCACAGGCACCCGCTACAATGCCCAGCTATTTTTTGTTGCAGTTTGGCCGGGGCCGGGTTTGAACTCACCAACCTTGGTATATGGGACCAGCGCCCTCCTCACTGAGCCACAGGCACTACCCCATCCTGCTCTTTCTAGTTGCTTAGCGGCACCCTGGAGTGGGCCCAGGGTGCTGTCCTGGCCTGACCACAGCGCCCCAGGTGCTGGCTTCACCCTTTATCATCACAGCCTCAAGGCTGTCCCTTCACCATCACAGTCACACAGCTCCAAAGAGTCAACGTGAAAGAATTAAAATAATAATCTATCAGTAGGCATTTTCAATTTTGGTAAGATTTTTGCTTCTGCTTTTTACTCCAAGATGTAGTTGAATCCGGGATAATTCACCTTCCCAAACTACAGACATGTCCTTGTAGAGGCTGGCCTGGCCATGGTGTGCAGGAAGCCTCAGGTGAGCTGGGTCAAACTTTGCTATCACCTAATTGAAAACGTCTGAACTTTCTCCTTTCTCTTGAACTAAGCTGCTCCCCCAGAGAGGTTAGCAGCGGGAGATGCAGAACCCCAGCTCCCTGCTAGGGCTGCAGTCAGCTCAGAGCAGACCGTTCTTCCTCCTCTCCAGCCGTGTCCACATCAGCTTTTTTCCCCTTCCCTGTCAGTGCAGCAGGCCGGCCTGTGGCAGGCGCTGTCCAGGTGGCCAGTATTACTGCAGTCATTAATACCCTTCCCGACAGCCCCTTTAAGCCCCCGGCCACCATACTGCCCACCGCCTGCAACCCTCCGGCCAGGACGGCTCGTCCCTCCTCAGACTTGGATCTCCTGTGATCCACAGGCCGGGGACAGGGTGTAGAGAGTCACGGCTGCTGCGTGTTTTATAGAGAGGCTTTGAGAACTGCTCTTACGCAGGAGGGGCACCCCACCAAGAACATTTCGCTACACCGTAGTCTCACGTGAGTTTCGGGCTGTGCTCACAGCGCTGTTTGTTTGTGTGTTCAGGAATCTGCTCTTACAGCTGAGGCTGCTTCGGTTGCTTTGCTGGAAGGAGGGACTCCTCTGCCCAAAGTCTCCCAGCAAAACAATTACGCAACCTGGGAGCAGGTGACACCCCAGACCCCAGCACACAGAGGTGCTGTGTAAAGACAGAGGGATCTGGACAAATGTATTCTGTCTTCCTCAAAAACAAAAAAGGAAAAGAAATCAGAGTACCAGGTAGCCAGCATCTGACTCTCCCCAGGGGGCTGAGGGTTTTCCTCCCTTTCTGAAGTCCCATTTTACCCTCAAATAGCTGTGCTGTACTTAAGTTATATGTCCCCTCTCAGTCTATACCATTAGCAAGGGCCAGCACCGCAGTGACAATCCTGCACTGGATCCCACAAGCCACCCCAGGCCCTGGGCTGACAGAGCACTGCCCTTCCACTGCTAGACCACAGGGGTCCTAGGATGACAGAGCACTGCCGTTCCACAGAAGGACCACGGGGCCCCAGGCTGACAGGGCACTTTGGTCAAACTTTGGTATCACCTAATTGAAAACGTCTGAACTTTCTCCTTTCTCTTGAACTAAGCTGTTCCCCCAGAGAGGTCAGCAGCGGGAGATGCAGAACCCCAGCTCACTGCTATGGCTGCAATCAGCAGGATCATAGGGGCCCTGGGATGACAGAGCACTGCCCTTGCACTGTTGGAGCACAGGGGTCCCAGGATGACAGAGCACTGCCCTTGCCCTGCTGGACCACAGGGGTCCCAGGATGACAGAGCACTGCCATTCCACAGAAGGACCACGGGGGTCCCCGGCTGACAGAGCACTGCCCTTCCACAGCAGGATCACAGGGGCCCTGGGATGACAGAGCACTGCCCTTCCATAGATGGACCATGGAGGTCCCCGGCTGGCAGAGCACTGCCCTTCCACAGCAGAACCATGGGCAGTTCTTCACCTCTGGCCCAGGGGACCCACAGCTCGGCACCATGGAGGCACTGTCCACTCCAGATGAGCACCCCAGACATGGGCTCCAGGGAGAGGACTCGGAACTTTATCAGGTCATCAAAGTGAATCAGTCACGGCCAGAAAGTTAGGAACCACTGTGGAGAAGGAAGGTGGAAGGGAAGAGGGAAAGGATGAGGAAGAGGAGGAGGAAGACGAGAAAGAAGAACGAGGCGTCACCCCACACATGCAGGAGACTCGCTGCCCAGATTTGGCATGTTTGGTAAGTTGGTTAAAGAGAGAGCCTCAAAATCCTGTGTCCACACTGGTATTAATAGTGTGTACCAGCAGGTGGGCTCTCCCGGAAGCCCACTCTTCTTTTTGGTTTAAATAACCTCCAAACAATTTTCAGAGTATTTGTCTTTAAGCCTCTGGAAATAGCTCTGGCACTTCATACCAGAATGTACATTTATAGTTTTTCTTAATGTGAATTATTTTGATAATTTGCATCCCTCCCCCCTCGGGTGACATTCTTTGATATGTGGCAGCTGACAGGTAAACTCAGTGACCTCCAGTGATGAGAAGCAGGGTGGCGAAGGTGAAGCCCCGTCCTCAGGCAGTGCAGTCCCCTGCCGTGTTCCTGTCCCCTCCTCCTCCAGCGTGCTGCTCTCTGTGCGTCACCTGGCTTCTCCCTTCTCCCTAAATCAGCTGCTTCCTGCTGAGGTGGATGTGCCTTGCTGGGGACCTGAACTTTATGTGATCATGGTAAGGACACAGTGTGGTTCCAAAGGGATTCGGTAGACCCTTGGTACAATTAGCTCCTGGAAATAGCTCAGATTTTCAGAAACAGATCAACAACCCAAATCCTGCAGTGGAAGCTACTGACAGCTTTTCCACTTTGGACATATACAGTTATTCCTCAGGATACGTGGGTTGTCGGTTCTAGGATGACCCAGGTGGGCCCAAATCTGAGCACCCTCGGATCTCACAGTTGGCCCTGTGGAACCCAGGATGTGAAAAGAGGGCCTCCACACACCTCTGCTCACACTCAGAGCCCTGAACACACACCCCTGCACACACTTACAAGCTTTATACCCCCATATCCCTGCACACACTCACACCCCTGCACACACACCCTTGCACATGTTTATACAAGTCTGACACACACACCCCACACCCACACCCAGGCACATTCACATTCCTTACATACTCTTTTACTTTCACACACACCCTGTATACACAAAGAGACTGTAGAATGGTAATTCCTTCCATGAGCAAACCCTCCATATGTTCAGATGCAATAATGTCTAGCTGAGGACTCTCTGCTTGAAAATGCCCTGTCTAGTTCCCTGCGTCCACAGTCTGCGGTTCTCACCTGTAGGATCACTCAGCAGGCCTTACTGAGATGGGACTTAGGAAAACAGCCCTAAAAGCATCCGACAGCCAACAGCTCTCCCCCCTGATGCTGCCTGAGGTTACACGCTTGCTCTCCGGATCTCGCAGCACCTGCAGCCCCAACTCACCCACACTTGCACCCCGATCTCTTTCCCTCATGCTTGCCCCTTCCTGACAATGCCGATGGGCTTCAGTCCCCCAGGCCTGGAAGGCCTTCTCTCTCTAGCTCTTCCCAAGGCCTGGTGTCCTCTCCCTGCAGCTGACAGACGACCCCAAGGTCAACCACCTGCCTGGGTCTCTGAATAGCTCCTGTCTTGAAGGCCTGCCTCTGTGTGCACATCAGCCCCGTCTTCTAGACCCACTGTCAGTGCCTGCCGGACTTACCCCAGCCCCACGGGTTGCCTGGGTGACCACTAGTTGCCTAGCACCATGTTTAAATAGCCATTTGGGCTTCCTGTCATTGGCCATCCTGGGTCTGTCTCTTCCCTCAATACCTGGACCACCAGGTCCCATCTCCAAGGCTACCCTGACCCCCATTCCTTCATCTGTCTACGTCAGGAGATAAAATTCTTAGATATAAAGCAATAAGATAAATCCATCCTAACAACCTGCTCGCCTATGTGTAATAACACTGCTGTGTGATTTCAATCAAGTGACACCACCTACCAAGAAATGGATCATAAAAGGTGCCCCTAAATCTCCTTTTGTGAATTAGCATTCCTTCTCTCCGCATTCAACATGATAAAGCTAATTGGTTTCCCACGACAAACTGGATGTTACAAAAGGCACATGAGACATTCCTAACAAAATACAAAGTCGTGCCTGGGTCCTTGCTGGATTAAAATAAAATAAAATAATAACTTTTTAATTGAGCAAATTAAGGAAATATTTTAAATCTATCTACTAATGTGTAAGAAGTAACAATACTAAAATGATTTATACCACAAGATAGAAACTAGCCCTTAAAAATAAAATTTCACTTGAAGGAAAGTATATACCTATACAGTTCACCCTTGAACAACATAACTTTGAACTTTGAAAGTACTAGTTTAAAAATACAGTGTAAGTGTGTGCAAGGTTGTGAGTGTGTGCATGGGTGTAAGGGTGTGCAGAGTGTGAGTGTGTACAGGGGTACTAATGTGTGCAGGGGTGTGAGTGTGTGGGTGTGAATGTGTATGAGTGTATGCAGGGCTGTGAGTGTGCAGGGGTGTGGGTGTACAGCTGTGTGTACAGGGGTACAAGTGTGTGGGGGGATGTGAGTTTGTGTGTGGGTGTGAGTGTGTGGGGGGTGTGAGTGTGCATGAACATATGTCCATGTGAAGAAGCAGCTGGGTCGTCCCTTTGAGGTGGCCAGATGATGGAGAGCTGCCGCACAAGCAGTAACCTTGCACGTGACATCCAAGGACAGGCTGTTCACGGAGACAGATTGGCGCCCACTTTCATTTTCTCCGAAGACGCCTGCCTGTGTCTAATTTTCATCTGTCAGGTGGGCAAACTGAGAGCTGGGCTTTGACACAGGAACTCCCCCAGCCCCAGAGAGAGAGCTCCAGAAAGGGAAACCAGAGAGATTTGACGCAGAGTTCCCCTTACTGGAGCCTCTGACTGGGTCCCCATTCATCAGAAGGCACAGCCTGGGCTGGGGAGCGTGGTGGGGCCTTGGCTGTCAGAGTGATGGGACGTGAGGGCCAGCCAGAAAGCTGAGTGACCGCAGACTCAGGCTGGTCCTTCCTGTGGCCTCATCAGGGGTGAACACTGCAGAAGAGACAGACACTCCCTCCTGCTGTTCAGATTTGTCCTGTTGGGACCCACACAGTGTCCCACAGGCCGGGTGACTTTGCAATAGATATCTGGGCTGGATGTGGAAGACAGCGGGTCTTTCCTG
Organism: Loris lydekkerianus; assembly: GCA_963574355.1. Classification (NCBI taxonomy): domain Eukaryota; kingdom Metazoa; phylum Chordata; class Mammalia; order Primates; family Lorisidae; genus Loris; species Loris lydekkerianus. The sequence continues at coordinate 35,222 of CAUYPK010015644.1, read as the reverse complement.
ATGAATGGAACCTCAGTGTCTCCATCGCAGAACTGTCCTTTTGTCTCTGTCTTTAGCTCTCTGTTACACAAACATCTGGAGGCGCGAGCGACATTGTAGCCAGAGGAAGAATGTGTCTTATATTCCCCGCAGAGGCAGCACGGTGTGCGGGCTGCAGACGCAGGGACTGGACGACCTGTGTGTGGAGTGGATTTGAAGGAGAGCAGCTGTGAATGGCTTTCTCTTCCTTTCCCAAACCCCCGTGAACAGAGAAATAATATGTGTGAAGACTCAAGAGTCCCTTCCAGATTGATCTGAGTGTATTTGTTTTACATCAGTGGCCATATAGAAACAGGTTAAAGCATCTAATGGGAGATGAAATTGCTTCCATATACTTTTTAAAACCCTATTTTTTTCCAGTGTAATAAGCAGACTGCAAACTATCAAACTGCTTATTTTTATATTTGGAATATTTGCTGTTGTGGTTATATGTTTGTATACTTTCAGGGGCAAAAACCAAATACAAACACACAAAAAGACCAACACTGTTATCTGATCAGCATTCTGTCCTTAAAGCAAAATCCGCATGCAGTTATTATAAACACCCGTTGGCTATCTACAGCCTTACATCCAGAATGTGGTCCACAGACCAGCAGCCCCACGACCTTATTCAAAATGCAGAAGCTGGGGCTCCCCACCTCTGTTGCTGCATTCCCTGAATTCCAATCTTCATTTCAATAAGACCCTCAGGGTGTTCCAGTGTGCCTTAAAGTTTGGGAAGCCCTGCAGGGGTGGGTTCCATTGTCACAGATTGACTCTCAGCTGGACTGTACCTTTACGTCTTGATTTTACCCAAGCTCTTCTGCTCTAACTCCTTATTCATAACTATTTATATATTTAATCCAATCATCTTGCACAGTTCCATAACTTGTGTGAAAATAGCAGGAAAAACTGATGCTGGGTTAACATGTGCTGACATTGACGATAGTCAGTTCACAGATATTTACTGAGCACCTGTTCTGTGCCAGGCACAGGAGCAGTGACTGAGGAGAGGTCCTGCTTTCACGGAACGCCAGCTCCAGAAGATGGAGACGGTCAAACACGCAAGCTGTCAAGATTTCAGAAGGCCTCAGATATTCTGAGAAGAAAACAAAACACTTCGTGGTATCCTTTTGGATTCAAGACATCAGAAATAAGACAAAAAAACCTATTTACTATGGAAGGGAAAGCTGCCATTGGTGCCTAGGGAGATTTTTTTTTTTTTAATCTGTAGGCTGAAGCCCAACGATGTTTATTTATTCATCTGCTTGTGCCAGAAACTGGCAACCCCATGGACTGACACTAGCCCCAAAGCCTGGATCTGTTTTTCTTAAGACTTCACAATATTTAAAAATCAGATTTCACATTAGTGTACATTTTTGGCTTCTTTTAGCAGAGATGACCCTTCAGGGGGTACCTGTGTCCCAGTTCCCACAGCCCCCACGTTCCTTGTCTCTCACCCACCTGGCTTATAGGCACCTGACTTATGGTCTTGGCGTTAGAAGCTACAGAAGGGACTGCCCACTCCCTACCCTAAGGTGTGGTGCCGCCACACTCGCTCTCAGCAAGCTTATATTCCAGGGCTCAGTTACTCCTTATTCAGGGGAGCACAGGAGACTTGCGTTGACCCAGGTCTCTAAGGCTTCAACTCCTGAAAGCGAATCAGTTGAGCCCCACCTGGAGCAGACCTTCAGTGGCTCTTCTTCTGTTTCTTCCTTCTGGCTCTCTGGTCACTGCTGACTCCAGCTTTCTTCCTCTGGCTGCTGCTTGTGCCAGAGTGTGGTCTGTTCTCGGCCTCCCTAGGCCTGTCCTCCTCACCTCCGTTATCCCTCACGTCCCTACCTCCAAGCTGCTATGTTCTCTTCTTGCCTTTCTTGCTTCTCCTGTGTGCTCTGTCCTCTGTTGCCCTGGTCCCAGTGTCTACAAAGTTTCCTCAACTTCGTCGTCCTCTAAGTTCAAATCCTCATGGTGCCGCCTCTTCGTGCTCCCGCTGCTGTGTTTTCTCCCCCCTCTGTCCGGACAGCACTGGTAGTCTCTTCACGTCTTCCTCCTCCATCCGAGACCCCCATCTCCTTTTCTTCATGGTGCTGCCTCTTTTTTCTCTTCCTGTTCCTGGGGGACTGATCGGTTGGCTCTCTGCTCAATTCCCTGAGCCCACCTGTTCCTGCAGCCTCTTCCTCCCCATCCCCTAGAGCCGTTCCCACTGTCTCATCTGAGACCTTTTCTTCTTGCTTTTCCTGATGCTCTGGTTGGTGTGTTCTGGGCACTTCTCACCTGCGCTCCTTTCAGTTGCTGTAGCCTCTTCCTCCTCTTTCTGCTTTCTTTCATTTTTCTTCTTTTTGGGCGGTGTGCTCTCTGACTGTGGTTGAGAGGCCTGAGAGTCCTGGCCTTTAAGACGAGCCAGGAAAGCCTCTTCCTGGGCCTCTGGCCGAGCGAGCTTGGCCTTCACTGTAATCCCAAGGCGGGCAGCCTTGTGTGCTGTTCGCCCCTCACAGGCTTGGAGCAGCTTCTCGTCAGCCAGAATCTTTGGGAGCTTGGGCCTCTGGTTGTCCTCGTCACTGCAGCTCTCTAAGTCTGTCTCTGGCTTCTCTCCCTCAGAAGTCAGGGTGGCTGTCTTCACAAACTTCTGATACAGCAAGTTGGGCTTGGGACGATTTTGACAGGTGGTCTCCTTAGAAAGGCACCTTCTCTGTCCTCCATCCTGTCCAGTTTCCACCACCAGGTTGGCTGCAGTCTGGTTGAAAAGCTTGTTCCACCAGTGGTTTGTGAACTCTTTGGCAGGATCATGTCCCACCCCATGAATGTCCTGCTTCAATGTCAACCTGAGGGCCTGGGTGATGCCATTTTCCTTCCGGCCCAGGCCTTTCCCTTGAGTCCATCCGTGCTTTAGCAGCTGCTGCTCTGCAAACTTCTTCCCACGACTCTTGACCACTGGGGTAACACTCATGGTGAGAAAAAAGTCTACGTCCTCAGACTTTCACCAGGGAAGAAGAGGTGATATCATCCCTTTAAGAAGAAAGTGCCCAAAGGAACCATCAACTCCATCTTTACTACTCCTGTAAGAATTTTCTTTCCTGAGCCCGTCACTGTGGGGTCCTCTCCACTAAAACACGTGCCATACCGGACTCGTGTGGCACCATAATCCCAAAAATGCCCCCCCCCCTTTTTTTTTTAAATAGAGACAGAGTCTCACTTCATCGCCCTCTGTAGAGTACTGTGACATCACAGCTCACAGCAACCTCCAACTCCTGGGCCTAGGCGATTCTCTTGCCTCAGCCTCCCCAGTAGCTGGACTACAGGTGCCCACCACAATGCCTGGCTATTTTTGCTGTTGTTGCAATTTGGCCAGGGCCGGGTTCAAACCCACCACCCTCGGTATATTGGGCTGGCACCCTACTCACTGAGCCACAGGTGCTGCCCCACTGGGGAGATTTTCCACAATTGTCAGGTGGATTAAAACAACGGGGCCCAGGGCAAGGGATGAACTCAGAGATCTCTGAGTTTTTAACCTGGTTTTGAGAGTTTTAAAATTAATAGAAATCCTGGTAGAAATTTATATTGCAAGAAGACCCAGGGAGAAAATAAGAGATAGGAGAGAACTTCCGACTTCCTGCTGGTTCTGAGCATGAAAATCTAGAACTCTTCCTCCTGATGAGCTTCAAGAATTACTTGTTCTTATATTTGGCCTTTGTCACTTAGCTTCTTGGATTGGGAAAAAGTAAGTCAAGTGTGTCTTTTCAATTTCTCAGTAAGGTCATTTTGGTTCAGGGCAGAAGGGCATTTGTGGATTTGGGTAATTACCTGTCTTTGTGGGGGTGGCATTGCCATCTGCAGGTGTGTCCTTTTGTTTGCTCTTCGGATGAAAGTAAGATACTCAAACCAGAGAGTCACCTGCTGACTTGTCCTTAGATGGGAGTCACTGACCTTGAAATTGACTGCTGTGTAAGAAGAGAGGCAGGTACACAGACCATCACAAGGCAGCCAAGGAGTCCCGAGGAAGCCTTAGAAAGTGTTCTGTGCTGGGACATTGGGGTGTGCTTGGAGTAATGGGTACTTTAGCTGAATCATAAAGAACCTTCTGGTCAGGGGATGTCTAGAAAAGCTCAACCACAAGCAGTCCCAGCATCAGCACGGTGCCTGCCACAGTGGGCATAGGACTGGCAGAGGAAAGGGTTGGAAATAGGAGGAATGAGATTTGTTCAGAATGTAGGGATTGGGGAGACAGGAGTGGTCAGTCTGCAGAGGGTCCTGATTGACTGCACAGGGGTTGGAGATTATTTCATGGGTAATGAGGAGGAGCTGTGGAGTATGTGTGAGTGGGGCCGATCATACAGGAACTAAGCTAAATTAATCCGGTGGTTTTGTGCAAACAGGTTGCAAGGGGGAAGGTCTGCATGGAGAAAGATTCCTGAGGATGTGCACTTCATGCATTGGGCTTCCATCCCCAATCTCACCTCCTCCTTTGCACTCCCAGGAAGTGCACTGGGGACAGAAAACTCTCTTGGGAATCTGAACAAGTTTAATGTGAAGTAATGGTGTACACTCAACTCCTACAAAGTTACCAAGGGCTTCAGTGACTTGTGGCTGCTGCCACTATAGAATATATTTGAGGTGAACCCAAAGATACCTCTAAAGTTGATGTGGCATTTAAATGACAAAAGATCTCCAAGAAAACACCTTCAAAAGACCCTGCAATCTGCCATCTCCCAGAAACATAGGCATATAAACAGGGTTAAGATGCATTTAAACCCTATTTTAAAGTTGTGAGCATTTTTATGCTTCTAGCCTGAGATTAGCCAAGTGCAAGTAGATGAGACAGAATCTCAAAGACTCAAAGCAGGTCTTTGTGGTAAGAACCCACGGGTCAATAATGGCTAAAACCCTTAAATTCATGGAATTTTTGTTCATTCTTTGAACTGTTATATAATATGTCCTATGACCAGAGAGACACATGTTGCCTTATAATTTCATATGCCTGCTCATAAAACCTTGAAAAGTGATAGTGAAAAGAGAAAAACATATTTCTTTGAGCTGTGTCCCTGGGCAGGAACCATTCTGGAAATCTGGTCCTCCCAACGTTTCTCAACACTTGAGCAGGAGGTACCTCATTTCTGCTCACCGCCAAGTTCTCCCTGTTAGTGCTGTCATCTTCTGGCCCCACTTGGAGATGTCTGCGGTTGATTGATTATTTTGCAGCCAATGGAGCAATGTGAGTAGGAAGGCTGGCTACTGTCACCACCGTTCCTGCTGAGGGAGCTCTTTCCTGTCAGCTCTTTCTTGGCACCGCCTCCCACTGCTACTGAAGTGACCCATGTCACACCTGAGTCATTCATTTGCTTTTTCAGTAAACAGTTAGAATCCTTGATAAGCTGCTGTCTTTGCACCAGGCACCCTGATACAGTAACTGGCTTCTCCTCTGTCTTTATGGAGCTTCAAGGTCAATGTTAAGGGGATGTGCAGAGTGCGTGATGCCAACAGGGCAGTTTGCTCAGACTTGAGGATGATTGGCAGGACAGGTACCAGTCCTCACTGGCTTTATAAGCTGTATTGAGGGTATTAGTCTTTATTCTACAAGCAATGGAAAACATTTGAAAAATTTTAATCCAAAGGGTGAGGTGGGCCAGTTTGGGATTTAGAAGAACACTCCGACTTAGCGTGGAGGGCAGATTGTAAGAAGGACATATGGAAATGGACAGCAGAGAAGAGGTCGTGGGTATGAGTAGGGTTCAGGGGAGACAGTGCCAGCATGGGCTGTGAGGTCTGGCCATGGCAGGGGGGTGAGGCATTCCCAAACTCTGGTCCAGGCCTCAGGCCCTTCCTGCCAGTGCACAGGGCACTGTGGCTTCACTGTAGCCTGTGCTGGCCCGAGACTGGAGCCACGTTTGTTCTGCACCTGTCCAAGGAGATTCCGTCCTGTTTCCTATTGTGACAGTTTTAGCTTCAGTCCCAAAAGAGTGTTGACTTACCCTCTGATATGGGGGAAGTACAGCCCCCCAACCTCCAATTATGTGTGGGAATGTTGGGATCCAGAGATGAGCACAGTTGGGCTTCAGCTGGCTGCCTACAGGGGATAGTAATACAAGGGAAGTGGCTATTACCCGAACATGACTGTGTGGAAAATAAGATAGATTTTGGAGGCATACGAATATTTCAGAATTGCCATTTGGTAAAATTTCCATGATATATATGTGGACTGTTATATAGACACATTTTCATACCCTGTAAGTGGAGAGGGTGGCCCAGAGCTTCTACAGAAACAGCCACGGGGCTGGAATTGGCCACAGTACAGATGGCAGCCTTGAAGCTGCAGGTGGATAACGCCTTAGAGAAGCTGAGGAAATGTCAGCTGCCCATATTCTATAAAATGGAGGACCTGATGGAAATGCGACAGCTGGATGAAATCTCTCACTCAAGCCCCTTCCACGTGCTCGCACATCCCGCCTGGAGCCACCATTACCTACAACAAAGGCGCTGTGAACAGGTTTTTTTTAAAATTTTAAATTTTATTTTTTTATTAAATCATAACTGTGTACAATAATGCAATCATGAGGGACAATGTGCTGGTTTTATATACAGTTTGAAATATTTTCATCGAACTGGTTAACATAGCCTTCATGTCATTTTCTTAATTATTGTGTTCAGACTTTTATATTGAACAGGTGTTTTTAAAGTACAGGGAAGTCACTTCCAGGGAAAGTCACGAGAAAGGCAGAACATGTCTAAAAATATGTATGTAAATATGCCCGTTTGGATGAGGATCTAGGTTCTGCTTAGGCAGCAGGAGACATCGCACTTGTCTGAGTTTTTCCCCACGCAGTTCTGGGACACGCGAGGTCCTGGGCAGCGGCCGTCACGCGCTGAGCCAGCAGGGGGCGCGCGAGCACAGCGTCTCCGCGGAGGTGAGCACGGCCCTCGACGAGGTTCTGTTCCTGCCTCTGCGAGACACACACATTAGGGAGGGAGTGACTGTGGCCTTAAAGAGCCAGGGAGAATCCTAGGAAAGCAATATGAGTTCTTTTTACTGCTGGAATTGAAGGCAATTATGCAGCATCTCTTAATTGTATTACATAGCATCTCTTAATTGAAATCAACCAAAGCTCCTGTAATTATTATCTTAAAAATTGCCTAGAGCAATTTTTGAATAACAAAACAAAAGTTATTATGGCTCTCAGCAGGCTCAAATAGCACACATTTGGGAGAGATGATAAAATAATTGGAAATACTGGATTCTTTCTGAAAAGCTTGAAAACAATGAAAAGGATGAAGGCAGAAATGGCACTTAAGCGGTGAACACATTCAAGTAAACAGTTTCTGTACACACTCCATTTCCATTGGCATCTGAGCATGGATCTTAATTCAAGAGGTTTAACCTGCTTCAGGGAAAATGAATAAAAAAGAATGCAGCACGATGCTTCACCATCTTCACATTTGTAGATGAGTGAACCCTTCTCACCTACACGCTATAATTTGGGTGGCTTTCCTTCAAAACTATTAAGGCATCTTCATTGGAGCTGGGGTAATTCTCAGCTACACTAATGGTGTGCTCGATATTACTGTAAGTGAGATAAATGATGGTGAGCTCGTCTGAGCACATGCCTCTAATAACAGAGGCGTACAAGATAATATGGCAAGAACAGAGATGTTTAAACGTGGAAAACAAGAGCCCAAAGAATCACTGTGAATGTGTCAGTGCTTGGTCACCAAGTGATGATGTATCAGTGCTTGGTTATTGCGTGATGATGCGTCAGTACTTGGTCACTGAGTGATGATGCATCAATGCTTGGTCACTGCGTGATGATGTGTCAGTGCTTGATCACTGAGGGATGATGTGTCAGTGCTTGGTCACTGAGTGATAATATGTCAGTGCTTGGTCACTGTGTGATGATGTGTGTATCTGGCCACTATATCCACATCTCCATCTCTGGCTCAGTCAACTTCTGTGAAAGGTCAGAGCCAGATAAATGAAGGGGAATCTCTCTTGGGTTTCAGGTCTCCACTTCCAGAAAACCCCAAGAAATGTCTAGTGGAGGAATAAAGAGAAAGTCCTTCAATTGTAGAGCACTCAATGGCATCAGGAGATTGAGTCTCTAATATCCACCCACATTGAAGGCAAATGACACATTTATCCATTGCAGGCTCAATTGGCTCAATTCTTTTAGACCAAAGAAAATCTAAAACAAATAGATGTGGCCGACAGTGTTGCCTGTCTAATGAGCATGTCTTCTTTCCACCCCACCCTCAAATGCGGCTGAGTTTATGAGTTTCCTTTTTATCCACGCCTGTGAGAGAAAGCTCTGGAAAACTTAGTTCACCATTCCTAGAGAGAGTTCTTGAAGATAAGGGAAAAGATAGAGCTAGCACAGTTTGGGAAAATATTTTTAGTCTTTGGCATAGAAATAAAATGGGAAGGAGAGGAAAAAAGCATTAAAAATGTCATCTTTTGATCCCTAGTTCTAAAAAATGTTAAATTGTGACTTTAAATGACCCAACAGAAGTGAGTCTCAGTAAGGTACTATCTTGCGTCAGAAGCTACTTGCCTGGTTTTGCCCTGAACACCAAATCCTGACTGTAATGACTCGGCATGGTTCATTTAGCTGTGGGGGCCACACACAGCACCTTTTCCCAAGGTTTATGAATTTGGAGTCTTTATGAAGATGACAAAAGGATATGCAAATTATTGGATGCACTCCCAGAGAGTCAGAGCTACAGCAGACCCTCTGTAAGATGACCACCCTAGGGACTGTAACAAACTGGTTGACACATGGAGGTGCTCAGCATAAGGAACGAGGCCTGCTGTGTTAACAGGCACGTATAGTGCATGTCCAGCCTGTGCAAATCAGATCAGCTTACGGGGGCGGCCAGGGAGGCAATCAACTGTGGCAGTTCTGTTGTACATGTATTTTGCCATACAGAAACTGAACCGGAAATATGATCACTAAAATAATTTTTAAACCACTTTATTGCAGTGTGATTGGCATGTATAAAGCTGCATGTGATTAGTATCTATCACTTGGTGAGCTTGGGGATATACCAGAGAAACCACCACCACCACCATCAAGAGCATAGACCTCACCTCCCAGTTTCCTCCCAACCCCTTTATAATCAGTGTGTGTGGGTTGTAAGAACCCTTAACATAAGATCTAAAGGATTTGGTATAGACTGTTAGTTCCTCCTCACAGAGGAGGTGGGGAAGTCATGGGGGTGGCGTGGCTCTGAATTCCTCCTCTCTTGACGTCCTCTGAGGGGCTGTGCTGTCTTGCTCCATCCTCCGATGCTCTTGATCCTATACGTACAGTGGGCTTCCTGCTCCACTTGAAAGCCTGGACATGGCTGCCCAACCTGGCAGCTTGCCTTCCTGTGCCTTTCGGCCTGGCCCCTGAGCGTGCGTCTGCACTCCCTGGATTGCTCTGCAACGTTCCCACCACACCTCAAGGGAGGGGTGGGCATCTCAAATTTCTTAGAGAGGGAAAAACTTCTTCCTATAAGAGTTTAAACCTAAAGTCAGTTTTCCCCCCTGAAACCACAGCATTTCCTGGCTAACAACATTGAAATTCCCTTCTACTCAGCCCCCTGCTGGACAAGCTCTGGGGATGACGCTGGCAAGAGATCCATGCTGACGGTTTCATGGCCCGTACTGGGTAGGCCCGGACTTCCCAAAAGTTGGCCTGAGTACTAGTGTCTAGTTACTCTAGCATGGGAGAGGCTACCAGACATAAAGATCTGGGTACTCCATCTCAGCATATCCTGATTTATCCTAGCTGGGAGGGGCCCTGGAAATTTCATTTAAGGAGATCACAAGTGATTTTGAACATCAGGAAGTTTAGGAAACCACAGGTGAGTGCTATGCTGATGTCTCCCAGGAAGGCAAGCCAGTGGCTGCAGAACTACTGGAAATCTTCCCCTCTGGGGAGTAGAGGTCAAATAGTGAACATTGTCATCAACTGTTTTGTTAGCTTGATTTCAGCAAGATAGACAATATGGAAGCTGTAGAAGCAAAAATGCAGCTTCTCAGGGGGAAAAAGGCTATTTTTTTGTTTGTTGGGTTTTGTTTTTTTGAGACAGGGTCTCACTCTGTTGTTCAGGCTGGAGTGCAGTGATGAGATCATGGCTCACTGCAGCCTTGACCTCCTCGGCTCAAGTGATCCTCCTGCCTAAGCCTCCCAAAGTGCTAGGATTGATGAGATAAGATGCACCAAACCTGGCCTGAAAATTAAAAAAAAAATCCTTTAATTGTGAGCCCCAAGAGTCTTTCTGAGCTGTTTGTCCGCTTTTCTGCTGAAATTGCATTTGTACTGGGGTGACTGTCTTTCAAGTATGGAAGTATAGGAAAAAGAACAGAAATGCGCTGGTGTGTGGAAGCAGAGAGAAGGCAGGAGAAGAGTCTGTCATCCCTACAGCTGCTAAAAGCCATCCCAAGCTTTGCCCTGGCAAGCTCCTGCCTCCACCTGGGACTTTGCAGTCATGGACTGCGCTGTCCGAGCCCCTAGCTGCTAGTCTCCTGTGGCTGTTGAAATTTAAATTATTCACAAAGAAACTACAGATTCACTTGCTCAGTCACATTAGTCACATTTCAAGTGCTCAGAGCTATGTGTTGCTAGACATAGAAATTGAGGACACCTCTGCCCTCAAGGAGAGCCCACTGGACAGCGCTGGTTAGAAGCGGCCACTGGTAGAGACACTGGGCATGTTTTAATAGGGGTGAGGAACCTGCAGCCTCTTATTTCAGGATCATTCTTTTTTAAGCACCAAAGGAGGCAAGAAAATCGTCTTCTTCCCCTGCTGCACTCTTTTGTGCACTCCTGAATGCTTTGTACTGGGGCAGCACTCTTTCCTCTTAGAAAAGGACTTGTTCTGTAGAATTTGGATTCAGTCAAAAGGCTATACTTAAGAACCGGGAGGCCACAATTCTCCTCAAGGCTACAGTCTGCCCACACCTAGGTCAGAGAAATGCGTGGACTCCTTGAATCATTTTTGCTCTTCCTGCAGAGCGACAGTAGATCTCAGGTGATGGGTGTTTGCTATGACTTCTGGAAGGTGCTTTGACAGGAAGCCACACACTTACCTTCTTCCCAGGAGGAAGATGGTGTGAGATTGGCCTTCAGAATTAGGGAGTTCTTATGGAGAGATGGTTGGAAGTTTAGGGTAGAAAAAAAGGAAAAAGGAAATTGGATGAGGTTGCTTTAGGGTGTGCTATTTAATCCTATATCAAAAACCTCCTGGGAAGTGAGGCGAGTTTTGCATTGTTCCCTGAAGGTGGGGATGTTGGAGCTTGGATGGCCTTGATGGCTCCCGCACAGGAGAGGCCCAGCCTTGAAGAGTTCAATTGCCAAGGAAAGACAGTGGTGTCCTGGCTGGATCTCAAGAAAGCAGTGGAGAGCCCTCCACACAAACACAAACAAAACTCATTCAAATTCTTGGAAAGAAAAAACTGGGTTCCAACGTAACTACTTAGCGCTCTGAGGGGAAGAAACTGTTTAGCAAAAGAAGCTTTTACAAATATTTTGCACCTCCTGAAATGATGCGTTAGAAAACCAGGGGTGATTTATGGCTGAAATGTCCTCTGGCATCTGCTGAGCCTGTCTAGCTCCCCTACCCTGTCTCATGGACCCTAGTTCAGCCTGCCAACTGATAAACCCCATTCGTGGGAGGCTTGTGTATGCAAAATAGAACCAGCTCACCATGTTCCCAACATATAACTTGCGATTTCCTGAATTCCTCTGCCTTTCCCATTGTATGTTCTGCCTCTAGTTCAACATGATGATGTCTGGCATAGGAGTATTTTTTAAATGAGTGGAAGAATTAGAAAATTGCACTTAAACTAGGATGTCCCAGGTTAATGGCAGCACAGTTGGGTTGGAGTGTGGAGTTACAAGAGTCTGTGTCCTTCCTAAGAATGCTTTGTACTGGGGCAGCACTCTCTTCTCTTACAAAGCCCTTTCCCACCTATGATTTCATACAATATGCTGCTAAATTTTAGATAATGTTATTCGCCTTTATATGCCTTTGTTTTTCACCCTTGGCAAAGAAAAGATACCCAATGGAAATGCTGTTATCTTTTCATTAAAATGTTGTAAGAGTTACCATTGAGTAGTAATTCCCTAGAAAATCATTAGAAGTCAATCTGAATATAAAAAAGAACGCCATCACTTTTGAAGTTTTTAAAGCCAGTTTGTTATGGCCTAAGTGGGAAAAGCTGTCCCAATAAATTCGTACAATTCAAATGTAAATGTCAAATTACCTCTATCCAGAACTTGGCAGGATGTGAGAAATTTAGGTTTTAAAAGCTTGCCAAGGTGATAGTGGAAGGGAAGCTGTAGAGCAGATTTGCTCATATCATAGGCAATTCATTTCCTATTAAGTGTTTCCCCAGGTGGGTCGCACAGCCAGGCTTTGCGTGAGAGAAAAAGTTGTTTATGAGTTTCTTCAGGGTGGAGGTTATGTGAGGACCAGCGGTCCAGGACATGGGTTCAAACTCCAGTGCTGCCACTTACCTGCTGCGGGAGCTCAGAAATTTGCTTGCCTCTCTGAATCTAAGATTTCTTGTGTCTAAAATAGAAATTAAGGTACTTACCTCCTAGAGGAGTAGTAAGAATCAAATCAATGTCTGTGTAACACGAGCAGTGCAGTGCTGGGCTTGTCGCACATTCTCAATAAATGTTAACTGTCATTATGATTATATTCTTGTTGGATCTTCTTTCTTGTTCCTCAGTGTCTTAAAGAAATGTTAGGAACTTGGAAGGTAACAAGTAACGCTTACCAATTTGAGTGAAATGGTCCTTACATGCCATTAATGATCTTTTTTTTTTTTTTTTTTTGCAGTTTTTGGCTGGGGCTGGGTTTGAACCCACCACCTCTGGCGTATGGGGCCGCCCCCCTACTCCGTTGAGCCACAGGCACCACCCTAATGATCTTTTTTTTTTTTTTTCCCCACTAATTTGATCCATTTCTACACACAGGCCAGGGCATAGAATATTTACTGTTAAAAGTAAGATGGAAGTCCAATGTGTAATGGAACCATGCAGTTTTCTGTAGTAGGTTTGGAAGATTCCTAAGTTAAACATTAAAATTTGCCGTTACTAATAGTTGAAACATCAGAAAGTCAAAATAAAGGCAACCAAGGTGGAATGTTGATTTAAAACTCCTCAGTTTCATGGACTTATTTTACACAACTAAGCCTGATTTAATTGATAGGGAAAAAACGATAGTTAAGTCCTGGATGCTTCATCTCAGCAAATACAGACACTTTTAAACATTCAACTCTTACTCTGAAAATCTAGAAGGGAAACCTTCTTTGTAGGACCTTGCTTCTTGGGGAGGATTCTTGGATTCCAAAGCTGGATTTTCACCTGACCTTAGCATTTCTATAGGAAAACTTATGTACAAAATTACATTTTAGGAGGGAAGGTAGATATCTCTGGAAACTCTCGGCTTCTCTGGAAGGTATGTGTTCACACCATCCACCTTAACTCTCTGAGGATGACATTCTTATTTTGCATCTTTTCAGGAAATTTTCCTTTCATGACAGTGTTCCCAATCCTCACAATCATCAGCATTGTGAAGACGAAAATTCATTCACGTAGCCACTGACAAGGCCAAGCAGGCGAAGGGGCCCCGACTTCTCCCTGAGCCTTTATCCTCTGGGGCTGTGTTTGGCTAGTTCAGTGGCCAAGGCCTCCTGAGCCTGGACTGATGTTCACTGCAAGACAGTGAACGCTCATGGCTACTGTTCTTCGGGAATTTTACAGTTTCATTTAAAGAGGAGCTGTGGGCTCAGTGCCTGTGGCTCAAGCGGCTAAGGCGCCAGCCACATACACGTGAGCTGGTGGGTTAGAATCCAGCCCAGCCTGCCAAACAATAATGACGGCTGCAACCAAAAATAGGCGGGTGTTGTGGTGGGCGCCTGCAGTTCCAGCTACTTGGGAGGCAGAGACAGAAGAATCGCTTGAGCCCAGGAGTTGGAGGTTGCTGTGAGCTGTGATGCCAGAGCACTCTACCCAGGGTGACAGCTTGAGGCTCTGTCTCAAAAAAAAAAAAAAAAAAAAAAAAAAGGAGCTGTGGTCTGAAGGCTGGTTGTATTGCATTTTCATTGGTAATGGTGCAAGAACAAATGATTATTGAATGCTTTAATTTCACCTTCGATTTCCTGCCACATCCCTCCCAACCAGTTCCACACCTGTAATTGGGGACAATAGTAGTTATAGTGCCTGTCTGCAAGGGTTTTTGTGAAGAATATATGAGGTTAGTCATGCGACTGTAAATGCCCCAGGAATATTGATTGTTATAATTAATAACAATTTAAAGTTCTTTTTTTTGGGTAGAGACAGAGTCTCATTTTATTGCCCTCGGTAGAGTGCTGTGACGTCACAGCTCACAGCAACCTCCAGCTCTTGGGCTTAGGCAATTTTCTTGCCTCAGCCTCCCAAGTAGCTGGGACTACAGGCGCCAGCCACAATGCCTGGCTTTTTTTTTGTTGCAGTTTGGCCGGGGCCAGGTTTGAACTCACCACCCTTAATATATGGGGCCAGCACCCCACTCACTGAGCCACAGGCGCCACCCCACAATTTAAAGATGTTTGATAGTGAGATACAGTTGGAGGAAAGAAGCTCCTTGTCTGAGGAAGGTGGGTTGCCTTTTGTTGTTTTCTTTAGCGGTGATCTCCTTACATTTAAATTATCACCGTTTGACTTAAATTTTCTAAACACACCTGGGAAATAGCAAGCTCAATCCATGACATAATAACTGCTTTTCTTATCTTATCAGCATCAATCTTTTTAGGTTATGTTCTGGTAGTTGGCTAAACTATGCACCAAAACCTGAGTTAAGGAAAAAAATTGAGGGAGCTTAAAATAACCAGCTGCATTTAAATTGATTGTTTCTGCACATTTGAGGCAATGCTTAAGAGAATCAATTTTGCTACACTAAAACAAAAAAGGAGGAAAACAGCCATTTATGTAACGTTCTTTGTTATTTGAATCATGGCACTGTCCCCAGTAGAGCTGAATAATAACCTTTTCGTGTGGTGCTGGACACCCCGATTTATCTCTTTGTGATTTTGTTATGGACTATCAACGGAATATTTTTGTTTCTCAACAAAATTCCACCTCCCCTATTTAGGATTCTTTCTCTGTGCCAGAAACTTAGCATTTGTTCCTTGCTAGGGAGTTGGCATGTGGAATAAAAATATGTTTTTCAAATTAACATTTTCGTGAGAAATCGCAAGAGAAGGGAATAGCATTTTTCTGATGAGGAAATTGACATCTGTACATTCCCAGAAGGACCCAAAGAACAGGAAGGGAGATAGCAGGAGTGATTGTGCTTTGGACAGATGAGGACTAGTGTGTGCTACCTTGGTCCCGTGTCTGATGAGGACCAGCGTGTGCTGCCTTGGTCCCGAGTCTGATGAAGACCAGCGTGTGCTGCCTTGGTCCCGTGTCTCAGGCTCTGCAGCAGCCTCCCTGTGCGTCTGGCCACTTCTTTTGCCTCTCCCAGCGCTGTAGGGGGTTTGTGCTACTGTTGCCTTTTTACCTCCATGGAAACTGAGGCGCAAGGAGATTAAATACTTACCCAGGGTCACATTGAGTAACTATCTGACTAGAATTGGAACCCAGATCTGTTTGACCCCAAAGATGTGTTCTACTGTGTTATATATAGTCTCTCAAGATAGTCCAATTTCTTTGTCTCCTTAATGATATTAATTTTAAAAAAGTTTAAGTAACAACATTTTGGAAAAAATGTTCATTTCTTTCTTTTTCAGAAAATAAACGAACAGAAAGATGTTTCTGTCAGAACTTCTGATCAAGAATTGAGAACTTTTGGGATGTCTGGGCTCAGCCATTTTCTAGGCGGGATTACATGCGTGTGTGAACCGTGTGTTATTCCTCCACTATCACTTTCTAGAGAGTTTCAGTGGCTCAGTCTAGGGATGGACTTAAGGTAAGGTTGGTGTGACTGGGGAGAGGTATTCTCAACATTGGAGACTGGGACACTGCGGCCCAGGTCACCAGATGGCTGGAGACGGGCCAGGGCAGTGCCTCCAAAGTGACCTCCGAGGCCTCCACAGAAGGGGCTTGGGCTTGTGTTGCTGTACAAGCAACTAGACAGTGCCTTCTTCTTCTTTTTTTTTTTTTTTTGTAGAGACAGAGTCTCACTTTACCGCCCTGGGTGGAGTGCCGTGACGTCACAGGACTCACAGCAACCTCCAGCTCTTGGGCTTCTGCGATTCTCCTGCCTCAGCCTCCAGAGCAGCTGGGACTACAGGCGCCCGCCAGAACACCCGGCTATTTTTTTTGTGGCAGTTCTGCCGGGGCTGGGTTTGAACCTGCCACCCTCGGTATATGGGGCCGGCGCCCTACTCACTGAGCCACAGGTGCCACCGACAGTGCCTTCTTTTAAAAAGGCTGGCCATTCATTGAGACAGTAAGCTGTTGGCCTCTAAGAACTATGTTAGTTCTTGATCTTGGATGTAAGGACTCCCCCCAGGAGTCTGTGTTGGGAATTCAGAGGGTCTGTGAACTTGAAAGAGAAGAAAATTATATCATTATTTTCCCAAACCTCTGACTGGAATTTAGCATTTCCCTTAAATACTAATGAACAATACTTGTGCCTTTGTCACCAATAAAAATCAGGTATTTTCAAACTCCGGTGCAGTTAGTGCAGAAGATATCAAGCCACCATTTATGGTCCTCACTAGCACAGAATCACGGGTTATGAAGGTCGCTGCTAGGTGTTGTTATTTCACACACTAACAAGCACACACATTACAATATTATGCATTGGTGTTTTGAATATTTTGATAACTGCATTTCAAGGTATTTGTTCTCTTTGTCATTCTGTGTTTTACTTTAGGCATGTAAAACATTATTCTGAGACTGTTTTCAAAAAAGAAGCTAAGACCCCTGCTTTTAGAACAAGTAACAAAAACACACGTTTAGAATTATAACTGCCTTGATGCAATTTTTTGGTGATCTATGAACTTGATTCAGCATAGCTCAGAATTTTGTCCATTTCTGCCCATGTGCTTATTTTGACTAAATTCTGTAATAAATTTCAAAATAATTTATTAAAATTATTAATTCACCATTTTTGTATTGAGGTGCTTAAATAAGCCCTATTTAATTTACAGAAAGAAACCTTCTGTCAAAGGCAGTTCTCTCTCTCGGCAGGTGTTCTGGGGATGGAGGAGGTGCGAGGGTGGATTTGAGAGGCGGCAATGTACTGAAACCGAGGCTGCCTGCACTTCTCTTGAGTGTTCGTCCTAAGAGCGGGCAGCCTTCTTTAGTGCCCTCTAACTGCAATAGCAAATGCCCTCCTGCCCCCAAATATTGTCCCTATCAGTCTGTTGCAGTGCCTGAAATCTCTACTATTAGTCTGATTTTGGATTAAGGTATTGTGATATTAAAGCTGCTGCTCAAAAAAAAAAAAAAAAAAAGAGAGAATGCAGAAAAGATGTCTTTTCCTCATACTTCTGTGCACTGTGAAATGCTATTAACATAGTAGCATCTTCTCTGTCTTCCTGTGTAAACTCCTTCCCCACTTTATCCACTGAATAATACAGATTCTTGCAGAAGAGGTCAACTGGTTTTATTGTGAAAAGCAAGAAAAAGAAAATGTTAACAGCTTCTTCGTTCTTGTTAGCGTGAAAACGCTGTGATGGGCAGGCCTTCCTTTTGCTGAAACCTTGATTCTGTGGCTCAGGCTAGGCATGGACTTAATCGATGTCGTGGTGCCGGTAGCTGCTTTCATGGGTCAGTCTACTTGTGGGTTTTAATTTCTTTTATTGTGTGAGTGTCGATGTTATTCTGATAATAAAAAATGGGTGTTGCTT
Organism: Loris lydekkerianus; assembly: GCA_963574355.1. Taxonomy (NCBI): domain Eukaryota; kingdom Metazoa; phylum Chordata; class Mammalia; order Primates; family Lorisidae; genus Loris; species Loris lydekkerianus. The sequence continues at coordinate 17,380 of CAUYPK010015644.1, read as the reverse complement.
TCTTTGTAGCATTTCTCATCCCTGCAAAAACCCCTGAGCTAAAGCATAATTTCCACCAAGCATTTATTATGAAAATATCCTTCCCAAGATGGGTACATCCACTGACAAATACTGACCCCTTACTGACAGGGTGATACCTCTAGGTCTGATGGAGTCCCAGACCACTCTGGCACCCCTTTCCCTCTTGAAAGTGTCTTAGTTGGAAGATAGATTATATAGTCACCTTGCTCATGGGGAGTAGCTGTCATGCAGGCAGGGCTTGTCTGGACAGGATAGGAATAGAACAGAAGAAATGGAGAGGGATGGACTTGGTGCATGTGTGGAGGGAAGGGCCAGGAAAGGGCTGACGACAACGGGGAGTGTCCCTGATTAGAAGAGATAGGTGAAGACACGGGGTGCCCTGGGTGAGGCAGGATGGGTGAGAGGCAACAGGCAGAAAAGAGCTGAGGATTAATTTTATTCCCTCCCAGGTATCAATCTTGATGATTGAAATGTGCAAATTTGGATTTCAAGACCACTGTCATACCAGAGCCTGATCTGGAACCCCCCCTGCCTCTTGAGTGGTTTTTGAAGTAACTTTCTAACCATGGGAGAGATGGTAGAATCTTCAAATTGGAAGTTTTCAATTTGTCGGTGCCCCTCTATTTTCTGTGCAGCTCCTGGAAGCCTCGGTGGTACTTCCTCCTAAGCAGAAGCCCCCAGACCATGAATCACCAAAGAGACTGAGAAACTGAAGCCATCAGTGCTTCGGTAATCCACACTTATTGTTATTTTGTATTTTGAGCATCACCTTTTCCACTTACAAACAGTTATATTATTAAAAAGATATTTTCCGAAGATAGTAACCTTGGCAGTAGTTGTCAAGGCTAATAGTTTGACATTTCAGATCACCCACAACTAATCAGCTGAACATGGAAACACATTTGAAAAACCCATTATAGGCGGAAGGCCCTGAAGTAATATGTCAACGCTGGCTCTAACAGCTGTTATGTAAACGGGCTGATTTTTCTCTGCTGAATGGTCACGTGGTTGGAAGGAGAGTGCCTTTGAAGGACACGTGCGTGTAGCTGGGAAAGGAGATTGTGTTATTGAATGCCACATATTTATGGGGGGAAAGTCCCTATCACTGATGATAAAAACACTCAGTCATCTCTCACAAATGCTTTTAGGAATGTTTTTCTCATCTACACATAACACTTGCTGAAGGGCATGGAGAGCTGTTACACCATTATTGCCTTCCTACTGGGGAAATGATCTTTGGGGCCGAGCATCCAGAACTGCTGTTCAAGATTTCCCTGAAAGATAAGAAAAGAATAAACCAGAACATAGTTCTGAGGGTGGTTTTTATTTCTTAGCCTAGGACAGGTTTATTAATGAATGATCTTTGTGTTTTCTGCAAAACAAAATAAGCCAGGGAATCCTTACAATTGGTTTACTCCAAAATTCCACAGAAAGATTGAAAATAAAGGATTAGAAAAAGAGGCCAGGCACTTGGGGAGACTGGGGTGGGCAGATTGCTTGTGCTCAAGAGTTTAAGACCAGCCTGAGCAAGAGTGAGACCCCATCTCTACTAAAAATAGAAAAACTGAGGCAGGAGGATCATTTGAGCCCCAGTGTTTGAGGCTGCAGTGAGCTATTATGGTTGGTGTCACTGCACTCCAGTCTGAGTGATAGAGTGAGACCCTGTCTCAATAAATAAATAAATACAAAAATAAAAATAAAAACTTCAAAGAGATTTCCATACACATCTCTACCTTATGGAACATACATTTTCTTTTTAAACATACACAGACTATTTAAACAAATTCTCTGCAAATCTCTAAGAATTGATGGAGACCTATTCTTTGACCAAAATGAACCTCAATTAGAAACCAATAATAACAAAATGGACAAAACCCCCTACAACTTTTTGGACATTAAAATCAAAATATGTGTGGCAGAGGTGAAGTTATATTTAGAAGATAACTGTTACTTTTCAATGCAGTTATTGGAAAATAAGGAAGACCTCAATGTTCACAATAAAAATTGGACACCATGACATGCTAGGAACATGCTATTTTTAAATGAAATGTCATGATGTCTAATTTTTATTGTGAATTGTAACACAGAGACCACAGACAGGTACACTTTAGTGGATGAATTGTCACAAAGTTAACAACATTGTAACCAAGACGCAGGTCAAGAGAACAGAACAGTGACAATATCCAGAAGCTTCCTCAGCAGCCCTGCCAGTCACTGTCCATCCTACCTCCCTTCCAGATGGAGCTCACCCTCCACCTTCCCCGCTTTTAGTTTTACCATGTAACTATTTCTCTCTAAACTTATTTAAGTGTCCCTAGTCTTTGTAATTCTATGCAAATAGAATGCTATTTTATGTAATAGTCCATGGAAATTCAGTAACAGAGTGTGCATTTTTTGTATCTAGTTCTTTTGCTCAGCATTTGTGAAATTCATCCAGGCTGTTGCTATACCTTGATTCATTTTCACTGATACGTGATATTCCTTATGTCCCTCTACAGCACACTCTCTCACATATACACATATTCTTTCTATTTTTTAATGTAAAATCACAATTTGTAATTTCATAAATTGGTGGCAGATAGAGGGATGTTATATATATCTATGAGTATAATATGAAATAAATAAATGAAGCCGTCACTTTAAATACTTAGTTTTTTTGGTGGAGAGAACATTTGAAACCTTCTCAGCAATAATAGAGTACAGTACTCTATTATTAACTGCATTCACCACACTGTGCAACAGAACTCTAAAAAAGAAAAAAAATCATCTTCTTCCTGTTTAACTAGGATTCTGTACACTTGGACCCACATTTGGTGGCTTGGAATCTGGCAGCCCTTTCAATAGCTGGAATCGGAAAGTTTCTTGTACATGGTTTAACATCCTTCCATGCCAGCAAGGCACGTAAGCCAATCAAAGCAATTTCTCACAATTTTCTGGTCATTGCAAATATACCTTAAAACTGTAGGCTTTGCGGGTCTTCCTGGTGCTGCAGAATCGAGGCTGGTGGTCCCCCACTGTGCTCTGTTCATGTCACCACCAGTTTGATTATTCTGGCCAGCACCTACACGAAATCTGAGAGCCTGAATTTTGTGCCCAATTAAACACGGAATTAAAAGCTCAAAGAGGCACATCCATTATCAAAATTGGGCCTTTTCACACCACACGCTCACTCAGAAAACATTTCCTAGCAAACTAATAAACCCCGGCCGTTGTCATTCCTGCGGTGTGCGCGGCCTCCGTTGGCAGCGGAATGGTGCAGGTCTGCGTGGAATCCAAATTAGCTCCATTCCTGCGGATTAATAGAAAAACAAGTAAGTCAGGACTAATTTTCTGAGTTAATAGCATTTCTCACAGCTTTGAAAATCTGCTTAACTTTAAGTCAGGTCAAAAGTGACTCTTGGGTGGAGAGAAGGGGACGTGGGAGCACAGAGGTGGAGCAGGACCCAGCCCCAGGGCCACCGTCTGGCCTTTGTCCCAGTTTCCCATTTAGAGATCTGTGTTTTCATAACAGAATAGACAGCAAAGTGTACTTACTGCAGTTTCACACTTGGTCATAATACAAACGTGTTCCTTTATAAATCAGAAGTAAAGCTCAAAGACAAGTTGGAGCCAGAAAATGACACCTGTTAATACAATTAGCCATTGTGGTCGCAAACACCATGAAGCCATCTGACTTTATTTCAGGCAGCTTAGGGTGGGAAGGGACCGTTTTATCTATATTAGAACAATAAGAAATCTATGTATTTGAGTAGAGATATGCTGGAAAAATTTGTAGACTCTCCTATTTATTTATGTAGGAAGCTCTGATTCACTTGGGATAGGCCGCCGACCTTCTGTCCCCTCCATTCTGACAAGTCACCACCGGCCTGGGGACAGAGGGCGGATAGTGGTGAGCGTCAAGAACGGGCTAAGTGCAGAGAAGTCCTAGATGGTCCCGAAGCTGGTTAAGACCCATCTCTCCCTAAACCCAAGCAAGGAAATCCAAGCAGTTGCCATGTTGAAAAGCAAAGTTTTCAAGTCTTTCCTTGGCAAACACATGTGTCACTAGGATGCCAGGGGATCTGAAACCATTCTATATCAGCTTCCCTCGGCCATTCTGCAAGCTTCTTTTTTAATTCAGATTAATGAGCAGGTGCAAATGATTAGGTTACATTGTTTGTACTTCTAAGGTAAAGTTCAAGTTGTAGTTGAGGCAGATGAGCCCTTCCTCCTGGGGTGCGCTGTCATTCTGGATGTTTCTGGCAGGTGGTTTACATGGAGATCCAGCAAGGAGCAGTACTAGAAGGGTCGACCTGCTTAGCATCCAGGATGGATTTATGGTGCCGACTGCCCTGAAAGTTAGCTTGACAATCACGTGCAACAATACAGTTACCATTTCCTCTACTGGGCTCACCACTCCTTTAAACAAGACATTGGGTTTGAAAAGCCTGGGCTCTGGGGCATCTGCCAGCTGGATGTCATTACCTTATCTGGACCTTAATTTTCTCACTTTTGAAGTAAGGAAGTTGTGTGGTGTCTTCCAAAAGTTCTTTTGCTGACAAGTTACAGATTGTTGCTCTCTGCAGTTCCCTCTGTTCTGTGTTGAAACCTACAATCCAGTCTGAAGGTTAATTCTTTAGGAAACAACACATGATAGCAAAGAAAAACCCTTTACTCTGAACTTAGCCAGACAGAAATTGGACTTCAGCTTTACTATGTGACCTCGGGTAAATTACTCTCCTATTCTGAGCTTCAGCTTTTTCACCTTCAGAAAAGAGATAAGCGTATCTGCCTGGTAGCTCATTCAAAAACAAAAACGAAGCAATTTATGTAGAGACCAGTGCTTGGTATTTAGCAAGCACTCAAGAAAGAATAGTTATTAATGTTATTATTTTCTTTGCTAAGACTTCCTACGTTGCCTTTTGCCATAGCAGAAGTTATACAGAAACTTTCAGGAGGTGGACTCAGCGCCCACTGCCCCAGTCCCCTCCTGCCTGGGTGATGCTGGACTGTGCTCCTAGTACCCCTTGCAATCATGTGTACTCGTGTGGCTGCATTCTGCCCTCAGACAGGGAGCAGCTAAGCTCCTGCTTGTAACAGAACATTCTCGTTCCGCCTTTTATCACTTGGTGTAGACGACTTTGAAAGCCACACGTGTCAGATGTAAGAGCCAGGGGATGGCAGGATATTGTGCTCTAGAAATCCTGCTTGAAGGAGAAACGTCTGCTGGCTAGAACACTCTTTGTGGACCAGGCACACGAGGGGGAAAAGCTTCTAGTGTCTTTGAATTGTTTACTTTTCAAGTTATTTATTATAGAAGCTACCTTTGTCTAACTATCAGTAATTTGTTTAGACAGACAAGCCATGATTTAAAAAGATAATATAAAAAAATAAAAAAACAGGAAAAGAACTGGTCCTTCTTTTTATTTACCTAGAAATGAAGGGGTCTTTGCTCTGTGTTTTTTTTTTTTTGTTGTTTGTTTGTTTGTTTTTGACAGAGTCTCACTCTGTGGTCGTGGGTAGACTGCTGTGATGTTATCATAGCTCACAGGCAAACTCAAACTCCTAGGCTCAACAGATGCTCTTGCCTCAGCCTCCCGAGTAGCTGGGACTATAGGTGGCCACCATGATGCCTGGCTAATTTTTCTATTTTTAGTAGAGATGAGGTCTCACTCTTGCCCAGGGTGGTTTTGAATTCCTGAGATCAGAAGATCCACCTGCCTCAGCCTCCCATGGTGCTAGGATAGGTGTGAACTACCATGCCTGGCTGGAATCTTTGCTCTTTTAAATTCAGTGTCACTGACATCTATTGGTTGCTTCTCATGTGCTGGCCCAGGGAAGACACCTCCCTGCAGAATGAGGACCCGAGTCTGTCATGCAGGGAGGGGAGGGCAGGGCAGCTATCTGGCCCCACCTCCCATTTGACAAGGTTTTGGACTCATCCCCTGGATATTATCTCCAAATGAGGTTATACATACAACCACAAAATTAGTCCAACAAATAAAAAGAAGACATTCATCATATAATACCCACAAGATTTTGAAACTTTACACTGACATGTTCTAAATTTTGTTTCAACATACCAGAAATGTCCCGAAACAAAACAACACTGATCCTCTCACAGCCCCTGTTGCCAGGAAGTGCCTAGCCATGATCACAGGGGATTACATTAAGCACCACAATGAACGTATTTGGCAGATACAGGAGGAACGCTGATCAATGAAGGGTGTGATCTCCACGGGGCAGTTGGTGGTGCAGACGTCCCAGAAGAAGTGGGGTCTGACTGGCTGGTAAAGACAACCAGGATCATCCACGTGGAAAAATTCAGGTGGAAGGTAAGTTGGGGAGGGGCATTGCAGGCAACAAACGACACTGGTGTGTACCCCTTTGAAGGATTTTGAACAGGCGAATAACCCAACTAGAGCTGGAGGTAAGAGCCATTGTTTTCACACCATGTTAAGGATAAACTGGGAGGGGAAGAGATCACTGGCAAAGAGGACTGTCAAGGAGTGACCATGATAATCCACAACAAGTAGGTTGTGTGGATTCAAGACGGCGACTGTGGGGAAGGGAGGCAGCGTGGGACAGAATCAAGATTTCCAGGAAGTGCAGTTCATGGTGCTCGATCAGCTCCGGATTGAAGGAAGATGTCCTGGGTCACTCTGCTCAGTGTTCCTGGCTGGCTGGGGGCCTGGTGATGTTTAGATCATCTCATGTCATCTCCCACTGGCTCCCACTCCAGTACAGTTTGTGTCTAACCCTGAACACTTGGTTTCTCATTGAGACCTGTGTTGGCCCCAGATTCTACTAGACAAAGAAAAGCTCCTTGGTTTATGGGAAATAGCTACTTAAACTAAATCATGGACTGGCTGTACTGTATCTGGGTGTGTGTGTGTGTGTGTATTCCTAGCAGGCTTAATTGCAATAACATTTATATCATATAATATAGTGCACCGAGGTGGTAATTTTCCTATCATCTAAATTGCAGGCTGAAATTGTGTTAAGGAAGGACCGTAGAGAATGAATTACTGCTTTCAAAATGACTACTTTTAACCAACAGTGGGACTGGCAAATGGATGGGAGAGACAGAAGGACATTTTATATTTAACACTAGTCAGCTGTACCCCAGGACTTTTTAAGTGTGGCTAGCTCACACTGCTTGCATTTAAAATTTATAACTGACATCTGGTCCACCTAGAAAATCATTTTTACTACTTACTATTGTATTACCTTTGGAAAACACATAGCAGTTATTTCTGAAAATGTGGTGCTGACAGTTCAACTTGCTGATTTCTTTTAGACCCTCCTGCCAGGTAGCTCTGGGTTGGGTTGTAATGACTCAGAGCTGGGTGCAAAGCAGAAGGGACACCATCACCTCACGTCAAGCAGAACAATGAGTAAGTGAGAATGTGGCATCTTAGACACACCTGGTATTTCTTGCTTATTAGACATGGTGACAGTTACAGACGGGTCTCACTGGGGAGCAGGCTTGGTAGCTTAAAAGGCAGGTGCTGGGTTTGAATCCCACTCCACCAGGGACTCCAGCATGAACCGTGTGACCTCAGTAAGAAGGCAGCTTGTCTGAGCTTCATTGTCCACATCTAGACAGTGGCCATAATAACAGAGCAACCCCTCAGGGCTGTGCTGTGTGAAAGGAGGCAGGGTTGGGGGTGAGTGGCCAGGAGCGGTCCTGAGGGAAGCCAGAGCCTCGCACTCCTGTTACTGTCCTGGATGATGGGAGTCTGGGGAAAACTGTGGGCTGGGATCCTCTGGGAGAAATTCGGGTAACTGAATGAATCCAAAGCCATAGCATCTCAGGAAGCTGGTGATGGAGACATCTGTGGTGAGATGGATCGGAGAGACACGGGGCACCAAACAGGACAGGCTGACCTAGGGCTGCAGAAATGGAGGCCACAGAGCTCCTCGTGGGTCCTGGGTCCTTGTCCACTACCTTTGTATCTGTTCACATGTCCCTCTAGCATAGCCTGTGGCTCCCTTTCCTCACTCCTCCTATGTGTATATAGCTTGCACTGTATTTATGAGTTCAGGTTTGTAAATCAGAGATGCTGGCTACGACTAATGGACCCAACACAGTCTTCAGGGGCTGTCTGTTACATCAAAGTCAGTGACTCCAGACTTCCCTTTCCCGTGAACAAATGGTCATCTGAGCCCAACTTTTAGCCGCAAGTTCCCAGACATATGTCTAGGAGACACAGACACTCTCATACACACTGGTAAGAACCCAAACTGCCACAACTCTTTGTTTGGGGGGTTTTTGGACAGAGTCTCACTCTGTTGCCCTGGGTAGAGTGCCATGGAGTCATAGCTCACAGCAACCTCCAACTCCTGGGCTCAGGGGATCCTCCTGCTTCAGCCTGCCAAGTGGCTGAGACTACAGGTGCCTGGCTAATTTTTCTACTTTTAGTAGAGACAAGGGGTCTCACTCTTGCTCAGGCTGGTCCCGAACTCCTGAGCTTGGCCTCCCAGAGTGTTATGATTACAGGTGTGAGGCACTGTGTCCTGCCCAAACTGCTACAATTCATGAGGAAAGAAACTTATCAATTGTTCATGAAACTATATATGCCCTTGCCTTTCACCTAGCGATGCCAATTCTAGGACTTTACTCTAAAGACACACCTTTAACAATGCAAAAATCTATGTAAGAAAAGCCATTCATTGCAGCATTGTTAATAATTGCAAAGTATTGGTAACTACGTAGAGGCCTGCTCATAGGAGAGCATTGGAACAAACAATGGTTCAGCTGCACCGTGGAGTACAAGGCAGCTGTGAAAATGTTGAGGACCATTACTGCAAACTGCTAGGGAGTGACTTCCACCATTCAGTAAATAAAGCAAAGAGCAAGAGTTACCTGTAGCATGTCTCCTTTTGTGTCAGAAAGTAGAAAGTGAGAAAATGTGCATTTCTGTACCTTTTTTGCATAAAGAAATACAGGAAGGGCAAATCGGAAACTAGTAAGATTCGCACCGACAGGGAATGGGTTGGAACAGGACAGAAGAGAGGGTGGGGTGCGAACAGGGTGGGAGAGACAGACGTGGGAAAGCCTTAGACTTTTGAAACATGTTAATTTTTACATATTTAGAAAAAAAAAATGAACAATGTGGAAAAACCGTGCAATGAAATATAAATAGAAACAAACTTAACTGTCCTTTAAGTGAATAAGTAGTGTTAACCGTGAAGGGGGAGGGTGTATAGTTGTCCCAAACCTGCTCTGGCCTGGGGTGCATCCTCATCCTACAAGCCTCTGCAGCCTGGTACTTTTGTACAGAAAGAGTCCTGGAGGAGAGGAAGGAAAACTTGGTGGAATGGATTTTCGAAATTATCCTTCAAAGCTCTTGTGGCATATGTTTTTGTGGGTTCTTAGTGAAAGAGCAATTTGAAGTAGATTTGGTTTTATGGCTAATAAACACCAGGCCAAAGATGACAAGCAGACATTTGGTTGCTAACAGCAGGGGATATTGAGATTATATGTACACACATGGATAATATATATATATATTTTAATGTGCAGAATCCATGGGAACAAATCCAGCATACTAGTTACTAGTCTGCCAAAAACCGTTATCTAGAAAGAGAAGCAAAAAATATCCAAATAGGCCCCACACAAGAATGTTCAGTGGTGTTTTCAAATCTGCCGAGAGCAGTTCTGCCCACAAATATTATTGAGTACCTACTATGTGGCAGGTACTTTTGTCCTAGGAGAGTAAGAGGCAAGACCCTCACAGAGACAGATGATAAACAAGAAGGCACATAATCAGATTAGCAAATTTAAGGAGTGAATAATGTCTCTGAGATGACAGAGTGACTCATGTTGAGATAGCCACCAAGTCTTCTTGGACGAGGAGGCATCTGAACAGAGACTGGAGTGGCAGAAGGAGGCCCCGTGTGCAGATCCAGGGGAAGGAAAATCAGGCAGAGGGAGCAGTTCATGCAAAGGCTCTGGGGTGGGATCAGCCTTGGAGTGTTTAAGACACAGAGAGAAGGCCAGAGTGGCCACAGCAGAATGAAGAGGAGCCTGGCCTGAGATTACACAGAAGTACATTATAAAATAATAAACCCACTCAGATAAAGCCGTATTCTTAAAAGACTGACCAAAATTATATTCCAGCTCCCTGAACCTGAAAATTGTGTTTCTACCTCATGAAAATTCCTATGCCTGAGATAAAACTTGAAAAGGATTTAATGAAAAACCTTTACTCTTTGCCTTATCTGTTCGGGGTTAGCTATTTCCTTGGAGGTTGTCAGGCAAGGAGAGGAAGCACGCTTAATGTTTTTAAAAATGCCATTGCTCTGCGAAGAGTGATGCTTTGCTAAGTCATGGTGGCGGGGCTACTCTTGGTTGACAAAAATCTCAGTATTTGTGTATTAAGTAATTGTTCAAAGCCAATGCCACTTTCTGCTAGAGGAAGCTCCCTGCAAACCCGCACAATAGTGTGGAGAGGGGCAGGTGGTGAGAACAATTTCGTGGCTCATGCTGCCCCTGGTGCTTGGCTGCATCCCTTGAGGACAAGATCTTCTTGTTTGAGGGTGGGTGAGAAAGGGGGTAAGCTTCAGGTTCTGTCCAAATTGGTTATCCAAGTAAAAACAGTGGGGCTTGGCTGTGAAGATAAGACAGTGGCAGGTGTCAGGCACTCTTCCTTGGCAGCAGGGAGAGAGGGTTAACTAGCCACCATCCACAGTGTGAGGTGGGACGATGCAGCCCTCTGGAGTTCTCTTGGCAAAGTCTGTCTCAGGATGCCAGACTTGAGGGACATTTTCTGCCTGAGTGCACCTTCTTCCTCTTGTGGCTGAAGCTGTGTTGACAATGAGATGATCAATGAACACTACCCACACACAGCTGTAAATTTTAGGAGAGGGCCGAGGAGAGCAGGAGACCCAATGCTCTGTGTCTCTGCTCCACTTATCCTGAAACACACCCTCTCCCCTTCACATAGAGGAGCTTTGCTGTACCCAGGCCTGGCCCCCAGCCTGCTGGGGGTGCCCAGCGTCATGCTGAGTCCTGTGCTGGGCGAGCCTTGGGAGGATCACTCCAGACACCTCCTTCTGGTGCCTGAATGCCAGCGCCGGGCCATCTGTGGTACCCAGGAGCCAGAGGCTCAATGTTGTCATGTTTGCAAACCTCAGATCCATCTGAGTTATTAACTTTAGGTGGGTTTTAGAGGCCTTTTCATCAGCAGCGAGCATCAGTGTACTCAGGTAAAAAGAAAACTGAAAAAAGTGAAATGATTTGCTCTCTGTGGCCATGAGGATCCTGCTGTCTTCTGTAGGGGTTCTGAGTTCTGATCCTCATGAGTAGTTCCTGGCACTATTTTAGGTAAAGTTAACCATTAGGGCTTTTTCTCCCGAGAAATGAACAAACAGGACCTTGAACGCTGCTTTGCTTGGCCAAGGAAAGGCACCGCCCACGTTTAAGCAACACTTATGGGGACTTGTGAGGATGGTGCTTCCTCTTCCAAACTTGGAAGGAATAGAAAAGAAATAAAAAAGAAATAAAGACTTCGTAAAGCATCACAGGAATGAAGAAGCAAGAACCCAATGTACTCAGTTCTCATATGAAGGCAGTAGATGAGCTAATACAGGGTGGTGGGTCGAGGATGGGGGAGGGGGAAGAGGGAGGGATGGGGGTCACTGTGTGGGCTCACCTCTTGGAGGCAGGACACCCAGTTACAAATGAAATTTACCTAACAAAGGCAATCAGTGTAAACTAATTCTTTGTACCCTCAATGAATCTTAAACAATAATAAAAAAAAGAATTTATGGAAGACAAAAGAAAAAAAGAAAGAAAAGAAAAGGAAAGAAAGAATTCAAACAGACTTGCAGTTGTCCTTAAATTTTTTAAGGGGTATTTTCAATAACTTGCTACAAAGCCTAATCCAGGGATCTCATGGCTGGCCCTGGTCCATGGACTGTATTTATGGTGGTGTCATTTACGCGCGATGCCACTAGTTCTATCCACGTTCTGTGCTCTTACATTGACAGGCCATCCCTCCTCTGCGACACCCTCCTTTTCTTCTCTCAGCTTTCTTGGCTTAAATGCAGCATTAAACACCCTGGTGCTCTGCTGGATGGCAGTGGCAATTCTTAAATAAAATCTGGGTAACCTCAAGACTTAGTGTCTCTTTAGGAATCTAAGTACCAGAGGAACAGTGGGAACGTATCACACTGGTGTGCCTTGGAAGGAAGCGTTCAGGTGCCCCTTCCTTTGGATTATGACAGAAATAGGCAGGTGCCACCAGAGCCCTCACGTTCAAAAAGACCCCAACACGGAATTTTGTTATTCTGCTGTAATTTTATTTTGGTGTCTACCAGAATTAATAAATTGTTAAAATGCAAATGGGCGAACGTTTTTCCTTTTGTGTGACTGTAAAGATATTTTTGCTTTGGAATATTATACTCTTTCACTGTTTCTTTGGAGAGGAAGGAGAGTGGAAAAGTGTAGCTAACAAAAAGCAGTTATCACCAGCTCTTTCTCTAGGAAGTCTTAATTCCCAACATGTCACACAGGGATTGTCATCAAGAGGGCAGGCAAAATCGCCCGTGTAAATCTCATTCTTGTTGAACAGCGAAGAATTTAGCTTAACACACAGACATACACATTCATACACACTCACACATGCACACTCACACTCTCACATGTACACATTCCCATAAGCACACACTGATTTGCAGTGTGCACACACTCACACACTCACACTCACACATACACATTTCCATAAGCACACACTGATTTGCAGCATGCACACGCTCACACATGCACACACACATGCTCCTGCAGGTCCATGCCCACACACTCACACATGCACACTCACACTGTCACACGTACACACTCATTCCCTTATGCACACACTGATTTGCAGCATGCACACACTCACACATGCACACACACACGCACACACACACGCTCCTGCAGGTCCACGCCCACCCCCCCCCCCACACACTTTACCTTTGCTTCTGAGGGTGAGTCCGTGCAGCCATCTCCACCTCTCTGGTGAATGAAGAAATGGCTGCTCTCTGGTGGGCACAAGGACATCTGAATAAAACACCAAACAATGCCAAGGACACTCACAATTATCTCCTTCAAGGTGACAGTGGCTTATGAACAGTGACACCAAGTCCTCATCTCCTGGCTCACCTCCTTGACTTTACAATCCAGGGACAGTGCTGTGTCTGTGCTTGGACTAAGGGCCACTCAGCTTATCTCCCAGCCCCATGGAGAGCTGTGGGAAGGCTGGACTGGTCATTTTAAATCCAGCTTCCTAGGTGGTCCCAGGAAGGAGATGCAGTGTGTCAAGTCAGCTGAAGGGCTGGGCTGGCTGAGTCCTGACTGCCCTGGGCTGGACAAGGGGCAAATGCCCACCAAGGGTGTCACTCAGGGGCCTCAGGCGAGGGGCTGTTTTGATCCTGGTTTTAGCTCCCAGTCCTGGAAGGCAGTGCAGTGGGGGTTGAGCAATACTGATGTCCCTTACTGGCCTACACGGTTCCCCAGAGGGTCGTGAGGCCAGGCTTGTATTTAGTTAGCGGTAATGATCTCGTTAGGCGTGTGAATAGACCACCACCCAAGACATTCAGCCCTGCCAGCGGGCCTCCCCCCCTGCCCTGCCTCCCCTGTGTGGCCTTACACGGGAGGTGAACTGTGATTAACAGACTTCCAGTGCTTAATAATTTGCAAAACAGCATTAAACAAGGGAAGTTGGGGACAATTGGAATGGGACATTGGCTGGGCGGGAGGTGGTTGTCAACAGAGCCCGGACAATCCCACGAGCAGGGCTTTCACAAAGCTGGTAGGGTACAATGTCACAGCTGGCGCTGGCGGGGCTCCCGGCAGACAGCCCTCCCGTTCGTCCAGGTGGTCAGGCTGAGCCGGCCTTTTAACTTTGTGAGTTTCTTTAAAAGGGAAAGGGAGGGACCCTCCTGTTTCTTTAGTAGGAAAGAAAGTAAGAGGAGGCCCCTGAACAGGAGAAAGAAAGAGATTAAGTAGCAAAGAAAATGACAACCGATAATAAAGAACACTGTCAGTGCTGGTGATCCTTGACACGCTAGAAGAAATAGGAAGACTTTGTTCTTGAATTTAGATTAACGTTGTGTCAGGAGGGAAACCAGGAGGGAAGTTGGTCTGCTCTGTGAAGGCAAGTTGGCAGCGGGTTGGCAAAACCCTTGGGAAGCGGCTGCTTTAAGGAATATTTACGATAACAGCTGCAGCTGGGCAGTCTGCGTATTGGAGACCACAGTGGTCGAAGGCTGAACAGGCAAATTATTAAAGACCTGAGGGTGTTTGCCCTTCCTGTCTTCGTCTCACTGTATTACACTCCGGGAGGTCACTCCAGCCCTGTGGACGCTGCTTAACATTCAAAAATCATAAAAGTTTGATATTTTTAATATCCATTGCTTGCAGAAAATCTGATTTTTATCGGTGTGCATTCAAACTCCCGTGCATCAGGGGCTGTTATCCACAGTCCCCAGAGCAACAGGAAGTTGGTTTTATGGAACATCATAGTGGGGGGACTTGTTTGACTCCAGAGAAACTTTAATGACTTATTAAGATCTAAGAGAAGAAGAAGATAAACCAAGAATGGTCTGGGTGGGCTTCAGTTTTAGCTTCTCATAAACCCTGTTTATTGAGCATGCCAGTAGAGTCTAGCCTCCTGCCTGGGCGATGCTGATTCACCTGCCATCTACTAATTAGAGTGAATATCCATGGCACCCTTCCCTGTAGTTCTTCCCTTTGTTAACATTATATTGCCATGGCTTGGTGCAGGTAGCTCACTCAGCAGCTAGGGCGCCAGCCACATACACTGGAGCTGGCAGGTTCGAATCCAGCCAGGGCCTGTCAAACAACGACAACTACAAACAAAATAAAAAAAAAATGGCTGGGCATCGTGGTGGGCACCTGTAGTCCCAGCTACTTGGGAGGCTGAGGCAAAAGAATCATTGAAGCCCAAGAGTTTGAGGTTGCTATGAGCTGTGACACCACGGCACTCTACCCAGGGCGACAGCTTGAGACTCTGTCTCAAAAAAAAAAAAATTATGTTGCCATTGGAACAGTACACCATACAGCCTCCAGCCCAGGCAGCAGGCTGTGCTTCTTCTGGCAAATGTCTTCATCATTTTAAAAATAGAGTTCCAGCTGGCATGGTGGACGTGCCCCTGAGGTTTATCACAGTTTGCAAAATGTGTCCTTGGTTTTCCTTGAGCGTGGCTGCAGTGACAACTGGGGCGAGAAGAGGCACAGCATTGAGGGTGAAGTGTCCAGTGCCTGGAGATGCTTTGGTGAGAAGGCGCCTTCAGGAATAGCTGCATATAACCTCAGGTTGCTGCTTATGTTTAAGGAGAAGAGGCACCATTGCTTTGCAGGAATGGCAGCAAGCAGTGGGGCTGAGTGGAAGGCCGCCTGGGTGATGGAGGTGTCAAGAGTGGGGGGAGACTTTGCAGGAGAGCGTGGAGGATGTCATCAGGCAGTGATGCAGTGACACTTAGTGCCTGCTGTACTTTTGGGGCCATGTTTCATCCAGTCAAGATGATTGGCAGCCTCATTTTGTGATTTATTTAGCAGCTGGGATTTGTCTTGACAGCTGAGCTTAATGCATCCCTTTCCAGGATTAGCAGGCCACAGAGAAAAGACTCTGGGGGTCTTCCCCACTCCCTTCAGTGCAGGCGGGGTGGCGTGGCCCTGCCCCCGGCCCTGTGGCAGGCCACCCATGCCCTCTGCAGAAGCTCCCTGGCGTCCATCACTGGCTGTCCTCAGAACCACCCAATATGGGCTTTGCCTTGGGCCCCTGAAAGTCTCCCCCTGATTAAAACAGAAAAACAGAATGTGCTGTCCCTACAATTTTTCTAGGAGTATTTTCACAAAGGGACCCTCTTTTGCCCAGGTTTGAACTGGGCCCATTCTGGCAATTCTGGAAAAATTAGTTTCATCTGCTTCCAGTGAACTAATTGACTTACTGATGTCTTCCTTGACAAATCAGATCTGGGTTTATACGGGGCTTTGAAATTGGCAGGGGGTCCTGGTGCATGAATAAGCACAGGGGATTCTGTATGATACAGCAATGATGAACACATCACTATGTGTTGGTCAAAACCTGCAGAACGTAACCATGGAGTTAACCCCAACCTAATCATGAGTGTGAGTAACACCGTATCAATAGCAACAAATGCAGCAGGTAGTATTCCTGTTAATAATGGGGGTGCAGGAGGGACTGGGTGGAAACTGGGAACTCACAGTGTTTCTGATTCATTTTTCTACAAACCAGCTATGGTCCTGTTTAGATTCTGAAAACCTCTCTATAAAACTTCCTTTAAAAAATAGTCTATTGGGTGGAGCCTGTGGCTCAAAGGAGTAGGGCATTGGCCCCATATGCCAGAGATGGCGGTTCAGGCCTGGCCCCAGCCAAAAACTTAAAACAAAACACCCAGGGTGAAATTGCAGCCAAGGTGGAGGGTGTTCACTTTCCATGTGCAGCTATGGGGGTGCAGTTAGGGGAATGCAGCTGTGGGGGTACAGTTGGGGGTTCAGCTAGGGAGGTGTAGTTGGGGGGGCAGTTGGGGGTGCAGCTGTGGGGATGCAGCTATGGGGGTGCAAGATGCTGCTGATGTTTCACTTACCCCTTTGGCACCCAGCTTCTGACTCTCATCTGCAAACATCTGCTGGTCTTTGCTGAGGCAGTTTCCTGCCCACCGTGGGGAGGCCACAAGTGCTAGGAAGCTGATATACGGCCTTTGTGGGGAGCAGCCTCCAAGTAGTGACCAAGAGGCACTGGTGGAGCAGTCATGGCTGCCACACTCTAGGGATGGGGCACTAACTCTACCCTGGCTCCAAGGCCCTGAGGGACGGGTACCCAGCCCTGCAGTGGACATCTGCTTCTTACTTTCCCACGTCACCCTCCAGGGTCCCTGGATGCTTCCTAAGTCACCGTCCCACCCATCTCCCACTAACATCAGTGTGCACCAGACCTTGAAGAAAACTGGAAAAGATGGTGGCTGAGTAACAGCTTCCCTGCAACTGGGCACGGCGAGTCTGGGGAGACAAGACTCCAGACATCTCTGACCAGTGGGATCTGCCTATGATCATCCCTTTGAGGATACAGGGAGCCAGCAAGGGACTTCTGGACACCAGGAGGAGGACAAAAACAGTGGAAAACTGGCAAGTGGCTGCATGTGTTCGATCGACCTAATCACCCCGGCAACTGTGAGTACAAGCAGCAGTGAGACTGCAAACCGGAAAGCCTTACCTGTGAACTTTTTTGGTGTTCTTGGACTTGGCGCTCAGTTGAGCTGCCTTGGGGAGAGCTTGAGCAGGAGTGTGGAGAACTTTGGGCATTGTCTGGGGCCCCAGACTGAGTCACTGAGCTGGGCGCAGGAAGCC
>CAUYPK010015642.1:0-28865 GCA_963574355.1 Loris lydekkerianus | reverse complement strand
TTTCCTTCATTGTTTTCATCATGTGTATTCTAAATTCCCTTTCTGTCATTCCTAGCATTTCTTTACAGGTGGAATCCTCTACAGTAGCTACCTCATGCCCTCTCGAGGGGTTGCTCTGGACTGGTTCTTCATGTTGTCTGGAGTTTACTGCTGATTCTTCCTCATGAGTGATTTCTTTTATCTGTTTCCTTTCCCTATTTTTCCTTTCACTTCCTCTTGCTCTTTAAGTTCCCATGCCTGTGGACTAAGGTTTCAGTGAGTCCTTTTGGTACAGGACCAGAAGGATGAGAAGGTTGAAGAGCAAGAAGGGATAAAAGAAAGAAAAAGAGAGAAAAGAAAATAGAGAAAGGAAAGGGGGTGGATAAAAGGGAATGTTAACAAAAAGAAGAGAGGCACAGAAAGAGGGAGACAGAGCAATACAGGTGTACAGTAGGGTACTTTGACACAACCTTAAAAAAATCCCAACCTCTGGGGGTACCCAGTTGGGTGGTTCCCTTGAGGTGAGCGGCTCTTTGCTAACCTGATCGGACACAGTACCCCACCTCCACCAAGTAGAGAAGAAAGACAAAAATGCTATAAATCAAACCAAAATAAGCAAACAGAAAATTTTACAGGATAAAATTGGGTGAAAAACCAAATAATAGGGGTAGAAACACTAGCAAAAATGAAGTTCTAATTATTGAAAAAGGGAGCAATGGGAAATTGTATTTAAACTAGAAAAATGGAGAAAGAAAAGAAAAGAAAACTCTGTACGGAAAAGGTTGAAATTTAAAAACAGAACAAAACAAAACAACAACAACAAAATAAACAAAAAACAAACAAACAAAAATAACCAAAAACAGAGCAGTATGTATATCTTGTTGAATATTGTCTAGGCAACAGGTTGTCTTCTGGGGTATGAGATGTTAATCACAATGCTGATACGACTAGAGGCCTCCCCTGATTTCTCAAACCCCACATGGTGGAGACCCTATATCTCTCTTCAGCCCTCTTAAAAGGCACTTTAAACTTCTAAACTTGGCTAAGTAGAAGTTTCCCAGGAAAGTGCTTGTCACTGGGATCACTGCTGAAGTGGCTATCCACTTACCCAGTGTGCCAAAACCAGTCTCACTCTGCCCCTGAGGGTTAAGGCTGTAAGGCAACTCAATCCCCGCCTTTAGGCTGCTCAGTCACTAGGTTACTAGCTCCCGCCTGATCCTTGCTCTGCGACCCTGAGGGCGGAGCTTGCCGGGGCAGTTCTCTCACAATGACTTCTGTGGCCCACAGTTGAACACTATTAGCTCTGTCTGGTTCAGCGGCTCAGTCTGGGGCCCTAGACAACACCCAAAGTTCTCCGCACTCCTGCTCAAGCTCTACCCAAGGCAGTTCAACTGGGTGCCAAGTCCAAAAACACCAAAACAGTTCACAGGTAAGGTCTTTCCGGTTTGCAGTCTCAACTGCTGCTGTACTTACAGCTGCTGGCGGGATTAGACTGATTGAACACACACAACTCCTTGCCAGATTTTCCACTGTTTTTGTCCTACTCTTGGGTTCCAGAAGTCTCTTGCTGACTCCCTGTATCCTCAAAAGGATGATTATAGGCAGATCCCACCATCCAGAGATGCCTGGAATCTTATCTCCCCAGACTCATGGTGCCCAGTTGCAGGGAAGCTGTTACTCAGCTGCCATCTTGCTCTCACCTCCAAAAGAATTTTTTTATAGTGTATGTAAAACATAGGAAGAAATGCAAAAGATATTTGCATCCATGACCCACTCATGCTGAGAAATACTGTGAAAGCAGCCTTGGCCATGGTCCCCAGCATCCCCTGTCTCTTGGTCTGCTTGGATTGCACATCACCTGATTGTGAGCTGGGCCTACAGACTTACGCCTAATAGAAAAAATATTGCAACAGTGATGGGCTGTTAGGTCTGAAATTAGATGACACAAAGACTATGGCTCCTGTCTTGGGTTCCTTTACTCATTCTATAGCTCACTTGCTCTGAGAGAAGCTAGCTACTATTTCAGGATTCATGCTATGAAGAGGCCCACACCACAAGGAACTGACATATCCAGCCAACAGCCAGCAAGGCCTTAAGGCCTTTCCACAGTAACATGAATGTGCTTGGAAATGGATCCTTCCCTCATCAGCTTGAGATGACTGCAGCCTCAGCAGACAGCTTGATCTGCTCTTACAAAAAAACCCTCAGGTACAGGTACCAGCTAGACCAGGCCTGGATTCCCCACTTACCAAAACTGTGAACTAATCATTTTTTATTAGTATTGAGTATACTGGATTCTTGCTCCTTCGTTCTTGTGATACTTTACTAAGAAGAACGTGTTTCAACACCATTCACAAAAGATGTGAAGTCTCCATCTTTTTTATGGCTGAATAGTATTCTGTGGTATACGGTTTATTAATGCATTCCTCAGTTGGTAGGCATTTAGGTTGCTTCTACATTTTGGAGACTATAAATTGAGCTTTGATAAATAATCTCATAAGAGAAGAACTCTAATAGATTCAAGGAGGGGGTGGGAGAATGAGGGAGTGGGGAGAAGGGGGGATGGGTGTGCTCCCACTTAATGGGCACAATGTTAGTGTATGGCACACCTCTTGGGGGTGGGACATAATTGTAAGAAGGACTCTACCTAACAAATGCAAACATTGTAACTTAGTTCTTTGTACCCTCAAATTAACCTGAGGGTTATAACAGATAACTAACACAAATCCAAATTAAAATTACACTGAGATACCCTTTCTCCTACATCAAATTGGTAAAAATTCAGTAGCTTGAGGAAGAATCACAATTATACAATGCTAGTGGGAATGCAAAATGGTATACCCCCATAGAGAGAAATTTACATTATCTAACAAAATAACTTTGCATTTATTCTTCAGTTCAGTAATCTTACTTCTAGGGTTTTGCCCTAACAATATATCTCCAATAACACAAAAATACTTATTTCACAGGGTCATTCACTGCAGCATTATTTGCAAGTGCAAAAACTACATAAATGCACACATGTGAGAGACTGGGCATGCCCATGGTGGAGGGCTGTTGTTTCAGTTATCCAATGCTTGGTAACAAACCATCTCAAAACTTAGAAGCTTAAAACCACAGTTTATTGTTCTTCATGATTCTGTGAGTTGACTGGGCTCAGCTAGGTGGTTCTTCTTAGCCACCCGATGCAGGTCACTCAGTTGACCCCATTCAGCTGAAAGCTCAGCCAGTGCTGGAACACACAGGTGGTCTCTTGTTCCCTAGGACCACTCTGGGTGGGACCTCTCAACACTCATAATACATCATCTGTCTCAAGCTTCTTTGCAACATGGCACCTGCCTTCTAAGAGTGAAGAGACAAAAACTGTGATCCTCTTCAAGTCTGCACTTAGAAGTCCCAGAACATCACTTACGTGATATGCTATTGCTCAAAGCCATTCACAAGGCCATTCCAAGTTCAAGGGGAGAGAGCATAGATTCTACCACTAATAACGTAAAATACTGTAAAAAGCAAAGTAATAAGGAACATCTCCATAAATGGATATAGTGACTGCCAGGAGAAAAGAAAAGTATAATAGAAATGTACACATATAGGATACTACCTTTTGTGAAGAAAGAAGAATTTTGTTTTTAATGCATATATCTGCTTTCTTTTTCTAAAAAAAAACAAAAAACAAAAAAACACACACACAGGAATGGTAAACCAGGAAAGGATAAAATGAGTTACATACAAAAGCCTCAGAGAAGGGTATGGGGAGAGCAAGGCAAGAAGGATTCTTCTCCACGAGTACTTTTCACATGGTTTGACTTGGAGGTATGCTAATGTCCGATGCATTCAAAAAGTAAAATTAAGTCATCAAGGAAAATCATGAAACAATACAAAAAGAAACAAATATATGCAGCAATAAGATACATAGCAGGAAAAATAAACTGCTGTAAAAGACATTATTGGTACCCTTTGAAAATTCGGAATGTGGACTGTATATAAAAGCATTCTCTCAATGTTACATTTCCCAGAACCGGCCTGAAGCTGCATTAGAGAACATCCTTGTTCTTATGTAATGTGCACTGAAATACTAAAAGGTACGCTATGTGGAGCGTGATATATGCAACCTGCTCTCAAATGGTTCCAAAAAATACATCATATATTATTACATAATACAGTCATGCAGCGTAGAAAGACATTTCAATCAACGACCAACAGTTCAATCAACTTATGGTGCTCCCATAAGATCACAACACATTATTTTTACTGTACCTTTTCTATGTTTAGATGTGTTTGGATATACAAATACTACCTCTGAGTTACAATTGCCTACAGTATTTAGTACAATACCATGCTGCGCAGGCTTTTAGCCTGAGAGCAGAGGCCATACCCTACGGTTGAGGTGTGTAGGAGGCTCTACCATCGAGGTGTCTGTTAGGTACTCTCTGGTTTTCACTACAGCAAAATAGGCCCACACAAATCACTCAGAGCGTTCATTAGACAATGTATGACTATATTCCAGCATTCCCCAAATCTTAGTGCAGTTTTAAGTTTTACGATAGCTTTCGAAGTTTACAAACAGTATCGTTTTAAAATTTACTTCTATTTCTTTTATCTTTGCCTTCCTGACTTTTAAAAACTGACTTTGTGTTTCCATTTTTTGTTTCACTAAACTTGCATCCTCTTCAGAGAACCTGAAACAAAATAAAACGTGAAAGAGAGGAAGAGAATGAGAAAGCAAATGTGGCAAAGTGTTCCAAATTGATGAATCTGGGCAAAGGGTGCACAGGGGTTTCATGAACTGGTCTTGCAACTTTTCTGTAGGTTTGCAATGACTTCAGAATAAAAGTGTGATACAGCTGGAAGGGACAGCGGCATCTTTGTTTTGTACTTTGGGTTGTCTGATGCCAGAGTTCAAGTTCACTCGGCTCCACTGCTCTGCCTTTCATGTGAAGCAGGAGAGGTCAATTTGCCCTGACCCTCCTCATTCTCTACTTTGGGGGACCAAGCAGAACTGTGGGTCTTACAGCAGAACTGGGATTGGGTGTCCATCTGTAGCCTTGGAGCAAAGGAGGGGGAAAGACTCCTACCACCCCTTGTCCTTTGAGGGACTCACTCTCTAATCCACCTAGCTAACTAACTCCAGACCTTTCCCTGAAGACAACCGTGTAATAGGCATGTAAAGTGATGAAGAGGATTGCTTTGGAAACTTGTGTAAATAACTCTTTGGCAGGAGAAGGATTGCCAACACCTGCTTTGTGTTTTCTGGTATTTATTAGAGCCACCCTGTGAGGGACCTCTAAGCTTCCTGGATCTTATTCATTTATCTGAGTTCACTCTTGGTTCAGGGTCAACATTTTGGGAAGCCTGGCAAAGGTCGGCAAGGATCAGAGAAAGGCCACTGGCTCCGGGCTTTGAGCAGATGAGTATGGTTGAGAGAACCCCAGATGGACCATAATGACCTTGAAGCCAAATGTAGATGTTCATGGTGCTTCTCCTAAGCCATCACTTCCTCCTTTGCTTATTGCCATTTATTAATTCATCCATCCATCTAGCCACCCACCCGTACCCACTTACCCAGTCATCATAATTAGGTCTAAACCACAAAAGGCACTGATCATGCCTGGGAATGCAGTAACGAATAATACTGGCCCACAGGCTGAGGAAGAGACAGGAACGGGCAACGTGGTATAGCAAGGCACATGCTGGGATAGTCACAGGTACAGGGGTTCACACAGTCACAGAAGACAGGTTCCTAGTCCAGCCTGGTGGAGCAAACCCGGGAAATCTTTGCAGCTAGGTCTAGAACGTGGTAGGTTTTGTGGGTTAGGCAGAGAAATAGCATGAGCAAGACCAGGGTGGCATAAATGCTCACTACTTGTTGATTGGCAGAATGGGAATTGCCTAGAAACTCAGAATCTTACCACCTTCTTCCCTAGACTCTCTGAATCGGAGTCTGCTATGAACACAGGGAATTCCTATGCATGTTCATGTTTGGGAAGTATTGCTCTCCCATTTCCTGGGGGAACTTAGCAGTGGTTGACAGGCACCTCCCCGTCCAGACCTTCCTCCTTCCAGGCACCACTACCTCCCACAACCTGAAGATTTGACCCAGAGCTCTCCTCCCCACTCTCCAACTTGCTTCAAACACCAACATCCCCAGCAGCCTCCAGGTTCCTGGAAAAAGAGAAGTTCCAGCCCCTAGCAGAGTTGCTATGTCTAGTTTTCTTTTAGCTGTAACACTGTCTGTACTTTTGGACCCAGTAATTCCACTCTGAGGACATTAGCCCAAGGGAGGGAAAAATCCCAAACAAAATAGCCGTGTGTACCCAGATGTTAGATGTTTACAGCTGTGTCATCCCCGAGCATAAACAACAAACAGCAGCATGCCAAGAGCCCAGCCATGGTGCAGGAGCAGGGTAGGGAGATGGCTGTCCCCTAAACACTCTCAGAATAACCAGGGCTGCCTCCAGGAATCAGAAGTCATAATGTTGTAGAAAGTGTCCTCACTGGGAAAATAGGGGAACTCTGGGTCTAGTGCTGGTTGTGCTTCTGAGATGGGATCCCTTAGGTAAGCCCATTCACGTCTGAGAGCCTCGAGTTCTTCCGTGATCTCTAAACTTTAACACTTAATCCACGCGCCATGGTGGGTCTAGATCCTCCTCTCACCTGCCCTCCCTTCCACGCAGAAGGGTGAGGTTCAGGACACAAAGGGAGGGATGGCCTGGACACAGAAATTCCAGCGCAACGGGGAGAAAAAGAAGTGTGTTGAACTCTGTGCAGACTCTGTGGTACTCATAAAAGCTTATGTTTACTTAATGTTTGCTGTTTGCCAGATGCTGTTTTAAGTGCTTTTACATGAATTAACTCACTTAATCCTCACATCAACACTATAAAGCAGGAATTATTATTCCCCTGTTTTCCAGCTGTGGCTCAGAAAGGTTTAGTAACTTGACCAAAGTCACTCTACTGCAAGAGGCAGGGCCCAGAGTCACACCCTTTCAGTCTGACTCAAGGACTCACGTATTTAACCTCTAACCCGATGCTCCTCACATATGGTCCCAGGAAGAGCATCCATCAGCATCCCTGGGGACAGAGGACCTTGTGGTGGGGGAGGCAATGCTCTCCAGACCTAATGAGTTACAAGTTGGTGGAGGGCAGGCCCAGCCGTCTCTGGTTTAATAAACTCCACCTACCCAGATGATTATGTGGCATGATACATTTCAAATACCACTTCTCTACCACTCACTGCTTTTGGTACTCAGAACAATTCTTAGAAGAAGCAGGGGTAATTAACTCTACTGTTATTGCTGAGACAACTCAGGCTCAAATGGGGTTCATGGTCATGGGAGAAACAGTTAAGCAATAGTAGAGCCAGTATTTGAACCCAAGCCCATGGATACCCAAACACTTGACCATACTTCTCTACCATCTCCACGCTCAACACCTTTACAAAAGTCACTTTATCCAGAAGTAGAAGAGAAAGCAGCAAGGGAGCAGGAAGGCCCTGGCCCTGATGTGGGAGGGGTGTGAATAGAACATACAAGTGGGGACATTAGCCAGACCTCATCTCTTTGGCCACTGTGCCCCTGGAGTGGTGGCGGCAGCTTGGCTGTGCCTGGTTGGCAAAGCTCCCACAGGCTGAGCTGCTGATTTTCCTGGGCTCCATGCATACAGCCTATTTTTAGCTCAGCCCTGATGGTACACGTTTGCTGGGTGTTGCTAAATCACAAGAACAATCACACCCTGGTAAGCAGGCAGGCTATGCTTGGCTCACAGATCATGCAGGGCTGTCTGGGCATGTACCCAGCCTCCACCCAGATTCTGGTCCCACCTGGACCAGCCATAGGTGGGGAGAAAGAGGTTTTAGGGGAGTCCAGGCCATTGCACATCCTTTCTCTGGTTTCAAAAATCAGAGGCGCACAAGGGACGTTGTAGCACATCCCAGGTCACCCAGCCAGTTGTGGGAACGTGGACTTAGAACCCCAGGCCTCCAGACTCCTCCCTGCCCAGTGCAGAAACTCTTTGCTCTGTTTGTTTGTTATTTGTTTGTTTGTGTTCTGTCTGCTTCTACTAACAAACAAAAATTAGACTAAGGAATGTCAGTGCCCACTGTAACAGATGGAGCTTCCCAGGAGGCAGTTTGCACAGGGAAACAGCAACTGGTGAACCCAGGAGGTGATTTTCCATGGGCAGCAACAGCAATCCAGTGACACTGGTAAAAGGAGCAAAAATCATGGCTCCTGGTCACAATTGTACGCAGCATTTTTGTGCTAATTTCCCCCTAGTGTTAAAAGTTTATTTTCTTTTATTATCTAGTATCTTATCACAATTTGCTCAAGACGGAAGAGGGTCCAGAATGTTCCATTGTTAATTATAAACATATTAGTGATGGTAATAACAGCTGTGCAGGGTGTTCATAAAGTTCATATGCAATTTAAATTAGTTGACTATTTTAAATTGCACATGAACTTTATGGGCACCCTGTATTTGGAATCAGGCTCTGTGTTTTGCATTCATTAGCTCATTTAACCTCACAATATCCTCATCCGATGAGTAGTATTAGCCTCATTTCACACATGGAGAAATGAAGACTCAGAGAGTGTAAGTGGGTTTGTCAGGGTCAAAAGGGCCAGGCCTGTGAACTTGACCATATGTCACACTCACTTTAGAAAAGAGACCAGTTGAGAAAGCAGGGAACAGACAGATGTACAGACAGATGTACAGATGTGAGAGTCGCTTTCACATAGTAAATGGGTTATGTCGCTGCATGAAGAATAAGCAAGACCTGTTCTCTGAAAGAACCAGAGCTGTTGGGAGAAGTTACAGGGCTGCAAATATTATTCATTATAAGAAATGGCCATTGTTGACTCAGAGTATGTTTACTCAGATGGAGCCCCAGCTCCAGAGATGTGCAAGCAGAAGTTGAAGATGGCTTATCTACAACCGAATGGAAGAAAGGACTGAACTAGATGACCTCTAAGATCCCTTCCAGCTCTGAAATTCTATAGCTGTGGGCATTTAACCATCTGCAGAAGTCCTCAAACTTTTTAAACAGGGGGCCAGTTCACTGTCCCTCAGACCTTTGGAGGGCCAGAGTATAGTTTTAAAAAATATATGAACAAATTCCTATGCACACTGCACATATCTTAGTTTGAAGTAAAAAAACAAAACGGGAACAAATACAATCACACCGCCTCATGTGGAGTTTGAGGACCCCTGATTCTTGGGGGTAGATGTCATGGTCAGTATTTCTCTGTACCTCTCAGAGCACTGAGAACAGGCCTGCCTGGGAAACAGTGAAAAAAAGTTTGCTGGGGCATGGCTTTGTTGGGGATGCCATCTCTTTCATCTGCACAGAAGGGGAGTGTAGGGAGTAGCTCTCTTTGGGACACTAGCAGGTCTCAATTCCATCCCTTACTTCTCAGGCTCCCTGGCCCCTTGGCCTGGCAATCTGAATCACAGATGAAGACAAAGAATAAAGATACACAAAGAAACATAAAAGACTAAGATCTGGCTAATTGGGAGTGAACAAACTGGAATGTGCAAATTCCAGGGAGCAAGTGTGTCCTTCCTCACCCCTGCTCTGCTATTCTGCTGCCTGAAAAACAGAATGGTTAAAGCTTGAGCAGCCATCTTTAGTTATGGGGTAGTAGTCAAGAGATGAGAAGGGAAGAGCAATAAGGTAGAAAGAACCTGGGCCTGACAATCAGGGAGTTGCCACACTAGGCCTATGCTGCTTATATGATAAAGAAGGAAGCTTTATTGTTATTTTGAGTTTTCTGTTACTAGCAGCAGAATCCAATTCTAATTCTTATGGAATTAAAAACTTCTGACCAATCAAAGTGGAAATGATTGTGTGAATAAATCTGAGTAGGCTATTGAGCTGGAAATGATTGTAAAGAAAGAAGAGGAAGGGAAGGAGGAGGAGTAAGAGAAGGAAGAGAAAGAAGAGGAAAAATAGGAAGAAAAAGAAGAAAGAGGAGGAGGAGGAGGAGGAGGGGAGGAATGGGAGAAGAAAAGAACAAGTTTTGCTTACAACCAGGCTAAGTCGTCCTAAAGCCCAAGGTGGAAGGAGCTCTGCATCCCCACCAGCACCGCCCCAGTTCATGTGTCCGTGTGTTGGGTCTGCCCTCTGTCTGGTGCCTGTCTGTCCTTCCCCTCTCTTGATCCGTTCTGCTGACACTTGCCCAAGTCATCAATACCACTCTCTCACTCAAAATCCTTTGTATTTCAGATTAGAAAAGGGCTCCTTAGTTTGACATTTGCCAACAACCTACCATTTCTGCCTTATACCTGCCACACACACACATACACACACTTGTACCCTCAAACTTCCATTTCAGGAAAAATAAATTATTCACTCCTCACCCCAATGTGCTTGCAAAATTTCTGCCTCTGTCCCTTTGCTCCCACTAATTTCTTCATCTGGGTTGTCCTTTGTCCCCATCTGTGAGTGCTGACACCTCATCTGTCCTTCAAGGCTCTGGTCAAATGCCTCCTTCTTAATAAATAATGTTCAGCTCTCCCTGCTGCAGCCGGAATCGATCTCCATGGCCCATACATTTTCTCCTACACAGAGCTGCCTCCTTGGACCCCCACACTAAAGCCTGTCTTTGGAAAAAAGATTCAACAACAGAAGGAAGGATGAGGAGGAGGAGGAGAGTGTCTCTCTGTGGCCCTGACAATCATGACTAGACCCTGCTCAAAGTCCATCTCAGACTCCCCAGTCACACTCAAGGTGCCTCCATATCCAGCCTTTTCTTTCTCCTCATTTCTGCAAAGATGTCCCAGGCCAGGTAAACCACATGACAACCCCACAATTTTACACCTTTGACACTTTGTATTGCTGTGAATTCCAGATGTAATCTTAACTTTGACCCCAAAGACCCTCCCATTTCCCCCAAATCTGGTTTGTCTTACCTTCTCTGGAGCTTTCCTGATATTCTCCATCAGATGTCGCCTCCCGTTCTTTACTTTAGAGTCACCTCCTGTCTTTCAGGTAACTCATTGTGTTCTTCTGTTCTGTCCGCTGGAGTATGTATCTGAGTTTTTACACTTGCTGGGCAATAAAGAACATGGACCTTTGGAATTAGACTTAGCATTGGACAAGGTATTAACTTGTCTCAGCCTCCATTTTCCTTTCTGTAGAATGGAGATTCAAATACTCACCTCAGAGAGTAATCATGAAGATTATATAAGATAACCAGGTACTCAAAGTAAGGTTAAGTCTCAGCTGATCTGGGTAATGCAGCAGCAGCACCCAGCCTGGCACAGAAGAAGGGGTCACTGGGGCTGATGGCTCACTCAGCTGTTGGGTTTAAGTTGCCTGTGAGAGCCTCTGAAGTCATGTGAGAGTCACTGCTTACAATGGTGCAAGCAAAATGAGAATTAGTGTGATTTTGGCAACACTTGAATAAGATGGGCTTGACTCTATGGTAGAGGAGAAACCCCACAAATTTCAGGGTCAGAGAGAATGCAGGTGACCCAGACCTTCTGATGAGAAGCTTCTCTAATGCCCAGTGAAGGCCCTGGGACAGATCAATATTCTGGGATAGCCTGAGCTTCCTTGTCACCTGGAAGCTGAGGAGAGCCACCAGGAAATAGTCCTTAGCCTGGTGAGGCTGGTCCAACAGGAGACACTTTGATGTTAAGTCTCTGAAATGAGTCAGCCATCCCCCAGTACTCTATGCTGGTCAGACTCCACCCTGGGAGCTTGATTCTTTCAGATCTGCTGTGATGAGAGGGGCACCCTGGGGGGAGGATTAAGACCTTTTCTTTGGAAAATTCACGGAGCTAAAGTATTGTGTTCGAAAGAAGGAAGTTCAGGAGGCATAGGTCCCACCGTCCCATGTTCAAGGGGCCATCAAGTAGATATAAACTTGTGTGTGAAGTGGGCCAGACACAGACGAAAGTTAGGAACTGTGAGAATCTAATCAGGAGCTGCTGAGTACACCTACTGTTGTACACAGAGAAAGGGGTCTAGGGTCACCAGATCTTCTAACTTCTCCAGAGAAGATATAAATTAGGGTTTTGAAATGAAATCTTACAATTTTTAATTCTGGCAAATGATTCAAAAATTTTCATAGCTCCAACCCAACCAACACCATATAGACTAAATAAATCATATCTATAGGAATCCCGAGGACCCAGTCTTTGGGTGAGATGCCCCCAAGACTGTTTCTAGGTTCTACTCTCTGGTTGTTGAATGACCCATCAATTTAGGACAGGTTAACGCAAATGGGGCCTTAGGAAAGCACACACTACTGTTTCTCTGTAGTGTCCACCGGTATTGCACCAGTCAGCCAAAGCAGAGTGACTGCGAGCATGTGGTCTGGAGTCAGACAGATGAATTTCAAGTCCTAGCTTAGCCACTTTCAAGCTCTGTGACCTTGGGCAAGTGATTGAACTTGTGACTTCAGATTCCTCAGCTGCAGTGGAAATAGTACCTAATTTTATTGACTATAATGTGCCACACTCTGTTCGAAGCACTTTTCTTATTAACTACTTTAATCCTCTGAACAACCCTGCAAAGTGGGCAAATTACCACTATTCCTTTTTCATAGATGAAAAAAACTGAGGAGTGGCTAAATGAAGATTTCCCAGCGAGTGAGGAGGGAGAAGCAAACTCAGACACTCCAGCTCCAGGGTCTGTGCTTTGAACTGCTTTGCTAGACTGGATGGAATCTGAGAAATGGGGATGGCAGAGGCAGTAATTCCCAGGGTTCTCATGAGAATAAAAATCAGGATGTATGTAAGAATTCGCGCCGTGCCTGCACATAATAACGATACATTAAAAAGGTTCCTCAGACCGTATTGACCATATCTTACCTTCACCCTCACTTTCTCTTTCTCCTTTTCATGTCTTTGTCCTTGACTGTCTGTCCCTTTCCCGTGTCTCTATTCTAATTATTACCATAAGGATTATTTCAACACCCAGCTGTGGATAGACACCCTTTTTATTTACCCTCAAACCATGGCTTATTTTTACTCAACTTTCTGTTCCTATAATCCTTCCCTAGCCCCTCCCCAACACTTTTTTTGTTTGTTTAATCCTAGGGATTATTTATCAGGTGTATCTATCATTAAGTAATGTTTTAATAACATGTTTTCCATCAGATAAACAGCTATGACGTAGTCCCTATAACCATCCATGCTGTATGGTAAATATTACCCTAAAAAGGAAATTCGTGACTCATGATTAACTGAACACCCAACTGGGAAGCTGGGGAGTTCCTACTTATGAAAATTATTGTTGTTTGATTGATTTTTAACCCACCCGCTGCCTTAGGGTCCTTTGAGTCATGCTGTACATGGTAGCATGCAAACTGGCCAGGGCTGGTTGGTGAGGGGTGAAGTCAGGGTTACTCAATACTCTATGCTTATCGTCTCTACTTACAAGGGAAAAAGTCTCCTCCTTTTTGTGCAATTTCCTATAATGAGGAGTTTACTGGTCATGTGCACGCATGCACATGCACATGCACGCGCGCGCGCACACACACACACACACACACACACAAGCACACACTGAACCCTATAGGCCAGAGGTGGTCTTCCTCAAGCTCCTTCCTCCACCCTGCTAGGGAGCTGGCGAGGTGCTCAGACTTGGCGAAGGCTTGCACCTCGTTGAAACCTGCATTATCACTTACTTGCCACAGAAGGGAGGAGTCACACCTAAATAAGAAAGGTTGTGTGAGGAAGACCCTAAAACAGTCCTGGCATAAGGTCCAAAGTCAGATTCCTTCACAAATGGGAAATCACTATCTCACAAAACAGCCAGTGGCTCACAGGCACAATGGTTACAGCAGTGGTGTACACAGAGAGATTCCCATGTCAGTATGCCCTTCAATAGCAGGCATGTTTCTCAGAAATGATTGATAGCTTAATAAAGATGATCATATGCGGGTGGCGCCTGTGACTCAAAGGAGTAGGGCGCCGGCCCCATATATCGGAAGTGGTGGATTTCAACCAGGCCCCAGCCAAAAAAAAAGATGATCATATGCACTAGGAAGGAAGCATTAAATTTTACTTTTTTATTATGGAGGGTTGGGAGGCGTTTTTAACACAAACTATCATTCTTCAACTATTTTCAATCAGCAAAATTCATTTGCTCTAAATAATGCTAAGTCAGTATGGTATTGGCTGTCATTTGCTGTCCCAGAGCTATGAACATGATGTTATCAGGCAGACAAGGATTAAAAAGAGAATAAAGTGTATTTGGTGTTGGCCAAAGGGTGGGGAAATGGACATTCTCGAAACCACTGAGGCTGGTGGGAATGTAAACTGTTACATCCTTTCTGAGAGTTATTCAGCAATGGCATCAAGAACTCGAATGAATATTCATACCTTGAACTTTGTACTTCCCATTCTGGCAAACTCCTCTAATGAAACAGAGACAGGGAAATATATAGCTTTATAAATCAGAATGCTGTCCGTTGCACTGCTATTTTTTAAATTTTTAACTTTTTACAGTCATTATATCAGAAACAGTCTTAACATCCCATAATAGAGACTGGCTAGGTAAATTATTGTAAATTCACAGGACAGATGTGAATCAAAATGTAATCCCCTCGGGACGGGGACCTTGTCTCTTTTGTTCACTGCTGTATCCTGGGAGACTAGCACAGTCCTGGCACAGAGAAGATGCTCCCCACATGCTTGTTGGATGAGCCCAACAGCACAGGTAGGCAGGAGTGCCTTAAAGTCGGCCTTCCCAGCCCCTATCTACAGTTGTAACAACTTCACCTCGGTATCTTCATTTGCAAAATGAAGATGAACATAGAATCTTTTTCACAGGACTGGGTTGAGGATTGAAGCGCTAATTAATACCTGAGGTGGTCTTAATACAGAACTACTAAATAAATGCCAACTGATCTTGTACATGGAGCTAGAACATTCTCATCTTTAGTAAAACTAGTGTGTCAACTATACTCAGAGAGACTTAAAGTTTGCAACAGAAAAACACAAATCTGGCATCTATGTTTAAGAAACTAAGTGTAGTTCTCTCCGGGCCATGATGATCACCATAATCTCCAGGGGCAGAGGGACAATGTGCACCGGTGCCTTCGTCTCCACATTCCTAATCTCAGAAGGAATCAAAGCAATTCCACAAAATCTTCCAGGAGTGAAGAGTTGTGTTTCAGAGGAGCAGCAGCCCGAGCCTCTAGTCTCAGCTACTCGGGATGCTGAAGTGGGAGCAGCGCTGGAGCCCAGAACTTTGAGGCTGTCACCTCGATGTCACTGTGTCACATATGCCACAGTTGTGCCTGTGGCTAACCACTGTACTCTAGCCTGGACAGCATAGCCAGACCCACATCTATTAAAAGATTTTTAAAAAATTATGCTGTGAGCAATAAATGGAATGGGAAACAGAAGAGATTTGAAGCTTAATTGATCTCAAGCCACATATTTAGTGTTAATTCTTGATCTTTGTATGCTTACTGGTGAAATCTAGTCCTTGGCATGCTTCTAGGGTTTGCAGAGAACATCTGTGAACTTTAGGGAAAGTTCGCCGTTTGCTGTCTCAAGGTTTTTCCTTAAGCAATCCTGTGGCTCTAGGCATAGCACATGCCCTGACCACTTTTCCAGAATTTTGTCTGACAACTCCAATTAGATCTTGCCAATCTAAAGATCTCAAAGGGTAGTTCATGTTTTCAGAGCCTGCCATACAACTCCCTGGCAGCTGATAGCATTCTAAGGTGAAGAGGAGTGATAATTGTTTGGGGTAAGTTTTTTGCTCTAAGAAGGCACAGACATCATCACATTATGGAGTCATAAGGTGCTTCCCAGTCCTCCAGCCTAAAATACGATCTAGGGACCCAAAGGAAGGCACCTCACAAAACAATATTTTTGTGGTTCTACCCCCACTGCAGTATTGTGGAGCTGGTGGTCCAAAATTTTTCCTGTGATCAAAAAGGTAATCTGCGGAGGCAGATTGGGAGATGGACCTGTTTTTTGCAAGAAAAGAAAAATCCAAATATCAACTCCTACAATGAAGGGTGAGAGATCTCTCGCTTAAATTATTAGATAATTATTATTATTATTAGAATCTATCCGAAGGATTTATTACCCACAAAATAAGGAAACATTTTAAATTGCTTAAGAATTAAAAGCAGGGGCAGTTCAGTGAGGCAATGTACAAGTTCAAATGCAGATTCCTAGGTCCCAGGCTAAGAATTTTTTTTCAATGGATTGCATGTAGACACAGGTGTTTGCTTTTTTGTTGTTGTTGTTGTTTTTGTTGTTGTTTGTGTGTTGGTTTTTGTTTTTTTGGTGTTGTTTGCATTTTTAATAAGGGTCCCACGTGAAAAACACTAATCTAGAAAAACTTTTTTTTTTTTTTTTTTTTTTTTTTAAGGAAATCAATGCTCTTTTACTTAAGAAGTTACTTTAATTGGCTTGGGGGCTATGCATATATATAGGTGTCTGAGCTCATCTTGATGACAAAGGCAAAAAAGAAAAAGATTTATATTTTTCTATTTTACAACCTAATGGGACCTCTGAGTTTTCCCGCTTTCAGCCCTTGTCAGGGTCTTGAGTGTTTGAATTAGGGGGAGAAGGAATATGGGTCCAGGCCCATAGAAGCAGGCTGCAGGTGGTTAAAGAGGCAGTGAGTCACTGCCTTCCAGGGACATGTGACGAATGCCCCTGACATGCTGTCTGACATTTAGTCTTAATTGTTTCCTCTCTTGTGATGGGACTTCCCTCCTTCATCACCAAAACTTTAGGAAAATGCTTTCCACAGGGCAGGGCTGTGTTGGTCACGCGTCAGGGGATGGAGGAGAGAGGAGCATGCTGGGAGTTTCCAGTGGAAGGCACCCGAGCTGACGGCCATGAGGCGCAGGAATGAAAGAGTGAGAGATGGGTGAGGGTCCAAGTGGGGGATCTCAGACGCCGGTCTCCAGAAATTTAGTGCCCTTTCCTCGGGAACTCTTGGAAAGACTTCTGGAAGCCTGCGGTTTGTGGAATATCATTTATATACAAAAGTACTCTCATTTTACCTGTACGGTCTAATCGGTTTTGACAAATGTATGAACCTGTGTAATCACTGTGACAATCAAGAAAGATACCCACCACCATTACCTAAAAAGTTTCCTCCTTTGCAGCCAATCCATCAACCCGAAACACCCCTACCTACAGGCAACTCCCAAAGAACTTTTTGTCACTGTAGATTAGATTTGTCTCTCCTGGTGTTTGATACAAATGGAATTATACAGTATATATGCTTTGTGTATAATGATATTGTAGATGCCTGCAGGTGGTTGCATTTTTCAGCAGATTGGTTGGTTGAATTATTTGATGAGTGGTATTTTATTGTATGGATATACAATAGAAATGTGTTTATCTCTTCACCTGTTGATGGTCATTAAGTGGTTTCCAGCTTGGAGATGGCAGCAATAAAGCTGCTCTGAACATTTGGGTACAAATCTTTGAATGGACACAATGCTTTCATTTCTTTCATGTAAATACCTTGAAGAGGAATTGCTAAAATGTAAGATAAGTACTTGCTTAATTTTATGAGCAAGTGCTTAACTATTCCCAGCACTGCTGTACTGTTTTTAGTCACCACCAGAAAAATATGAGAATTTTAGTTAGTCTGCATCCTTAGCAATACTTGGTATTATTATCAGTCTTTCTAAATATGGTCATTTTTGACCAAAAATCACTTTACAACAAAGACATTTGCACAAGAATGTTTATTGCAGCTCAGTTCACAATTTCCAAGTCATGGAAGCAGCCCAAGTGCCCGTCAACCCATGAATGGATTAACAAGTTGTGGTTTATGTACACCATGGAATATTATGCAGCCATAAAAAAGATGGAGACCTTACCTATTTTATGTTTACATGGAAGGAGCTAGATCATACTCTTCTTAGTAAAATCTCTCAAGAATGGGAAAAAAAAAATACCCAATGTACTCAATACTATTATGAAATCAATACATAACCACCCACACTTTCTTACAAAAGATAAAACACAATTATAGCCCAGAAAGAAGGAGAGAAGAGGAAGGTGGTGTGGTGGGTGGAGGGAGGGTAGTTGGTGGGACCTCACCTACTGTGCTTATTGCAAGCGTACATGTCAAATATATGAATAGTAGTGTATAAATGTCTAAACACAACAAATAAGTGAGGTGAATGATATATTAACCAGTTTCATGTAAACATTCCAAATTATATATAAAATCAGCACATTGTATCCCGTAAATGCAGTAACGTACACAGTTTTGATCTAATAAAGAAAGTATTTTCATGGAATAAAAAAATAGTCATTTTAATAGGTGTGTCCTGGGGCTGCACTGTGATTTTAATTTGCATTTCCCTGATGACTAATAATATTAAGCATCTTTTCACACGTTTATTGGCCGCTCATGCATCTTTGTTTTTTGTTTTGCTTTGTTTTTTCTTTTCTGCTTTTTTTTTTTTTTTTTTTTTTTTTGGAAAGTACCTGCTCTAAATTTTTCCCATTAAAAAAATTTATTTAGTCTTTTTATAAGTTGTAAGAGTTCTTTATATACTTTGAATTCTTGGCCTTTGTCAAATTTGCCTTTGATATATGTTTTTCCCAACCTATGGAATGCCTGATTATTCTTTTGATGCTGTCTTTAGAAAAGTAGTTTTAAACTTTAAGTCCAAACTATTAAATTGTTCCATATTATATATGCCCTGCTTAAATGTTTGCCAATGTAAAGTTTGCAAATACTTTGATCCGTGTTTTCTTCTGGAAATTTGCAGTTTTAGCTGTTATATTTAAATCAATTTTTAGTAAATTTTTGTGTTGTGATGTAAGTTAATGGTCTAATTTCAATCTTAGGAAGAAGGCATTCATTCATTTTTTTTTTTTTTTTTTTTTTAAAGAGACAGTGCCTCACTTTGTCGCCCTCAGTAGAGTGCTGTGGTGTCACAGCTCACAGCAACCACCAACTCCTGGGCCTAAGCTCCCCTGAGTAGCTGGGACTACAGGCACCCGCCACAATGCCCGGCTATTTTCTTGTTGCAGTTTGGCTGGGGCCAGGTTTGAACCTGCCACCCTCAGTATATGAGGCCAGTGCCCAACTCACTGAGCCACAGGAGCCACTCTCAAGCATGTTTTGTATGTTAGTCATGACATTTTTCATAGATCTTCTTATCAGATTAAGGAAGTTCCTTCTATTAGGTGTTGAACAGTTTGTTTTTTTAAGAATAATGAACATATACTGAATTTTGCAAAATTCTTTTTCTGCATTGATTGCATTTTTCTCTTTTTTCTGTTAATATGTTAAATTCCATTAATTGATTTTTAGATGTTAAACCAAACTTTGTGTTCCTGGAATAAACTCTACTTGCATGTGAGATTTATACCTTTCCTATAAATAACTAGATTTTACTTGTTACTTCTTTTTTTTGACACAGAATCACTAAGTCACCCTTTGTAGAGTGCCGTGACATCACAGCTCACAGTAACCTCAAACTCTTGGGCTTAAGTGGTTCTCTTATCTCAGCCTCCCAAATAGGTGGGACTACAGGTGCCCACCACAATGCCCAGGTATTTTTTTTGTTGTAGTTGTCATTGTTGTTTAACAGGCCCAGGCGGGGTTTGAAACCACCTGCCTCAGCATATGTGACCGGTGCCCTAACTGCTGAGCTACGGGCGCCAAGCCTGCTTGTTACTTCTTAAAAGCATTTTTACATCTATATTCTCAAACAGTGTTAGTTTGTAGTTTTCTATTTCTTGTGACTTCTTTGGTTTTGATAGCAGGGTAAGGCTAGCCTTGTAAAATGAATTGTGAAGTATTATTTCCTCTACCATCTTTTAAAGCAGGTCATGGAAGATGGTATTATTTCTTCCTTAACGGTTTGATATAATTTACATTGGACGTCTTTATTTTTATAAATGGAAACGTTTTCCATTAATAACAAATTCCAACAATAACATATTCTGTAATAGATTTAGGCACTACAGATTTTCTGTTTCATCTGGAATCAGTTTTGATAATCCGAGTCTTCAAGGAATTGCACATTTCATGTAAATTGTTAAATTTTTGGCATAAGGCTGTTTATAATATTACTTTAGTATCCTTTTAATTTCTGTAGGTTGTTTGTTTTTTTTTCTGAGACAGTCTCATTCCATTGGCCTGGGTAAAGCATCACAGCATCATCATAGCTCACAGAAAATCCAAACTCTTGGACTCAAGCAATCCTCTTGCCTTGGCCTCCTAAGTAGCTAGGACTACACTACAGCCATGTGCCCCTATTCCTGGCTAGTTTTTTTCTATTTTTATTTCTCTTTTTAGTAGAAATGGGGTCTCCTTCTTGCTCAGGCTGGTCTGGAACTCCTGAGATCAAGGGATCACCTGCCGTGGCCGCCCAGCGTGCTGGGATCACAGGGGAGAGCCACCTCGCTCAGCCTTGGGTCTGTCCATTTATTTATCTTTCCAAAAAGCCAGCTTTTGGATTCCTTGATTCTCTCTGAGAAGATTTTCTATTTCCTTGATTTCTGTTCTTACGTTTATTATTTCCTTACTTCTGCATACTTAGTTAAGCTAATCTGTTTCTTCTTAAGGTGGGTAACTGATTTTAGGCATTTTAATGTAATTTTCTGATATAAACGCTTAAAGTCATAAATTTCCCCTGATCGTAGCTGCCTCTGGAAAATTCTGAAGTGTTTTCATTTCTATTCACTACAATGTATTTTCTAGTATCCTTTGTGATTTATTTTCTGAGCCATGAGTTATTGGGAACCATCTTGTTTAATTTCCAAATATTTGAGGACTTTTCAGATGCGTATCTGGAAATAGGATTTCTAACCTGTCCTAATTGTGGTCAGAAAGTATTCTCTACATGATTTTAAAACTTTTACATTTACTGGGACTGTTTTATTGCCGTGCACGTGAATACATCTTAAATATTCTTTGGGGACTTGAAAAGAAGGTATATTCTGATGTTGGTGGAATGTCCTATAAATAGTAATATCAATGGTGTTGAGTTGGTTGATAACTTTGTTCAACTCAGTGATATTTTTTGCTGATTTTCTTTATGTTTGTTCTATCACCTACTGGGAAAGAAGTATCGCAACCTTTTCAATATTGCTGTGGATTTATTTATTTTTCCTTTTTGTCGATTTTTGCCTCCTGAACTTTAAAACTCTGAGGCACAGTTATTGAATCCCTTTGATAATTGGACCCCTTCATCATTATGACAATCCCTCTTCATCGTAGCTCATCTCCTCCATGCTGAAGTCTCCTTTGTCTTATGACAGCCACTGTAGCTTTCTTGTCATTAGTATTGTCACTGTGTGTTTTCTACCCTTTTTACTCTATGACTGTATATTTAAAGAGGTTTCTAGTAAACCACATATTCTCGTATCTTGCTTTTCTTAACCTAGTCCTAAAATACCTGCCTTTTAATTTAACCCTCCCCACCGCCTGGTGTGGTAACATTCGCCCGTGATCCCAGCACTCTGGGTGGCCAAGGCAGGTGATCCCTTGAGCTCAGGAGTTCCAGACCAGCCTGAGCAAGGAGACCCCGTTTCTACTAAAAATAGAAAAAAACTAGCCAGGAATAGGGGCACATGGCTGTAGCATAGTCCTGGCTACTAAAGAGGCCAAGGCAAGAGGATTGCTTGAGTCCAAGAGTTTGGGTTTTCTGTGAGCTATGATGATGCCATGTGGCTTTACCCAGGCCAATGGAATGAGACTGTCTCAGAAAAAACAAACAAACAAACAAACAAAAAAAAAACCTACAGAAATTAATTGAATTTACCATATTGTGGTGCTTCCATTAATGTATTTTGCAATATCGTGTTGCTTCAATCTGCCGTCTTGCTGTTTGTTTTCTATTTGCCCATCTGTTCTTTGTTTTTTTCTACCTTCCTTTGGGTTATTTTAATTATTATTATTATTTCATCCCCACTATTTTCTTACAAGTCTGATATTTTCTTTTCTTTTCTTTTTTTTTTTTTGGGATTTTTATTCTTAGATACTTGATCATATTGCTACCCTTATTTTTTTAAATTTCAGATTAATGTGAGGGTACACACCCTCATATTAGTAATATTATTGTTATTAACATTATTAATGTAACCTCGTAGGTTACA
This sequence comes from Loris lydekkerianus, assembly GCA_963574355.1. Taxonomy (NCBI): domain Eukaryota; kingdom Metazoa; phylum Chordata; class Mammalia; order Primates; family Lorisidae; genus Loris; species Loris lydekkerianus. The sequence goes on along the minus strand of CAUYPK010015642.1, from coordinate 6,827 downwards.
TTGTTTGCATGGGCAAGGTACAGTCGAAGTCCCCGTTGTTTCCTTCACCCGGGAAGTGTGCCATACACCTGTGCATTGCTCCCTTTGGGTGGGAAATTGCTGAACTCTCTTCACTCCCCCTTTTTGAACTTAACTGAGTTTTTCTCATAGGTAGTTGTTAATACGGAAGTTTCAACTTAGCATTGAGCACTTGCGATGCTTGTTTTCCCATGTCTATGATGCCATTACTTTGTAGAGTACTCTTCAAATCCTTCCAGGGTGTTAGACTAGGTATCAACCCAAAAGTGCAAAGGGCATTTGCACTTGAATGTTTATAGCAGTCCAATTTTCAATGGCAAAGATGTGGGAACAACCCAAGTGCCCCTCAACACACGAATAGATTAAGAGACTATGGTATATGTATACCGTGGAATACTCCTGTCATAAAAAAGATGGAGATTTTGTATTTTATTTTATTTTAGTGGTTGCTGTAAGGCAAGATTTGGCAAACTATAGCCCGGGAAAATCTGACCCACCTCTTGTTTTTACAAAGTTTTATTGGAACACGTTCTCACTTGTTCATTTCTAGATTGTCTATGACTGTCTACCTAATCGATGGGTTTCATGCTCCAGTGGCAGACTTGAGTAGCTGTAACAGAGACTATACGGCATACAAAACCAGAAATGTTTACTACCTAACCCTTTCTAGAACAAGTTGCCACCTCTGCTATCACTTTACTGTATACTGTTTACTTTACTGTATACTGTTTACTGTATATTTCTTCAACTTAATCACAATCTACCTTCAAATAATATTATACCACATCATATATAAAAACCATATTACAATATACTTAAATTCTCCACTCCTGTCTTTGGTCTACATTTTACTTTTACATATATTATAAATTCCCCAAATGCGCTGTTATTATATTTGTTTTGAAGAGTCAAGCCATTTTTGAACAAATTAAGACATAGAAAGTATTTTATATTTCCTCTTACATTTATCATATCATGCTTCTTCATTTCTTGTCTACATTCAAGGTTTCCATCTGTTGTACTTTTCCTTCTGTCTAAAGGATATTCCTCAACACTTCTTATCATTTAGGTCTGCGGGAAGCAAACCATCTCTGCTCATATCTGTCTCAAAATCTTTATTTAACCTTCATTTTTAAAGGATCCTTTCACTGGAGGTAGAAATCTAGGTCAACGTTATTTCTTCTTTCATTTGGCACTTTGAATATAATAAAGCTCCGTGTCTACTTGCAGAGTTTCAGATGAGAAATCTGTCCTCCCTTTTTGTCATTGTTCCTTAGTAATGCGTCTTTTTCTCCTTTCGGTTACTTTTAAGATTTTCTCCTTATCACTTGTTTTCAAAAATTTGTTTATGCCAGCACTTGGGAGGCCGAGGCAAGTGGATTGCCTGAGCTCACAGGTTTGAGACCAGCCTGAGCCAGAATGAGACTCCCATCTCTAAAACTAGCCAGGCGCTGTGGTGGGCGCCTGGGAGGCTGAGGCAAGAGGATCACTTGAGCCAAAGAGTTTGAGGTTGCTATGAGCTGTGATGCTACAGCACTCTACAGAGGGCCAGCGAGTAAAATTCTGTCTCAAGAAAAAAAAAAAAAAATCGGGGGGTTATAATGTGCCCCTGAGGGAGTTTGCTTTGTTACTTTGTTTGAGGTTCATTGAGTTTATATGTTTCACCAAATTAGCTGGGAATTTTTATTTGTTCTATTTTAATTTTTGAGACAAAGTCTCACTCTGTTTCCTTGGGGTAGAGTGCCACTGGCATCGTCAGAGCTCACAGCAACCTCAATATCTTGGGCTCAGGAGATCCTCTTGCCTCAGCCTCCTGTAACTGAGACTATAGGTACCCGCCAGGACACCAGCCAGTTTTTTTTTTTTGATTTTTAATAGAGACGGGGATCTTGCTTTTGCTCAGGCTGGTCTCAAACTCCTGAGCTCAAGCAATCCACCTGCCTTGGCCTCCCAGAAGGCTAGGATTACAGGCATAAGCCACCATGCCCTACCCAAATTTGGGGATTTTTAGCCATTGTATCTTCAAATTCTTGTTTTCCCTGGCCCCCTGCCGCTCCTTCAGGAGCTCTTATGCTACACCATATTGTTCCATAGGCCACTGTTTATTGTTTCTTGAATTATTTTCTTCTATATGATTCACTTTTGAATCAAATAGAATAAAATATCATATTTTTTCTATCACTATTTAAGGTTACTAATATTTTCTCCAGCAATAGATAATACACTCTTCATCTTTTTGATGTGTATTGTATATTTTTAATCTTTACATGTTTTACTTTGTCTTTTTTTATATCTCCCATTTCTCTCCTCACTACATTTATGTTTACTTTTTGAATATTTCAACATAACTTAAAACTTTTAAAGGTTAAAAGTCCTGATAATTTTATTATTTCTATCATTTTTTAATCTGTTTCTACTGTCTGATTTTTTTCTGATTGTAAATCACATTCACTTACTGTTTGGTATGAGTAGTAATTTTTTTATTGGATATTAGATGTTGAATATTGTGTTTTGAGCATCTAGATTTTGTTGTTGTTCTTTGAAGTTGAGCTTTGTCCTCATAGGCAGATAAATTACTTCATGACCAACTTGATCCTCTCAAGACTTGTTTTCTTTCTTTCTTTCTTTCTTTCTTTCTTTCTTTCTTTTTTTTTTTTTTTTTTTGAGACAGAGCCTCAAGCTATCACACTGGGTAGAGTGCCATGGCATCACAGCTCATAGCAAGCTCCAACTCCTGGGCTTAAGCGATTCTCTTATCTCAACCTCCCAAGTAGCTGAGACTGCAGGCACCTGCCACAACACCCAGCTATTTTTTGATTGTAGTTGTCATTGTTGTTTGGCAGGCTCAGGCTGGATTTGAACCCACCACCTCTGTTGTATGTGGCTGGTGCCTTAGCCACTTGAGCTACAGGCGCCGAGCCTTCAAGGCCTGTTTTCTAAAGATGTTTAGGGCTCAGCTAAAGAAGCATTTCCTCTAGGGAGAGTTTAATCCCACTATCAAAGCATGACACTTCTGTGATTGATAATAAACTCCTCAGGTGTTCTGAGAGAACCTTCCACTCTTACTAGGTAGAGTTGATACATCTTCCAGCTCTGTAAGCTGTGATAATTGCTCAACCTCAAATTCCCATTCATCTATTGCCTGACCTCATAGAGTTTTGCTCTGGGCAAGCACGACTTAATATTTAGCAAAGTCGCCAAAGAACTTCTTCTATGTAGCTCTCTCCCCTCTGAAACTCTGCTGCATAATTTTGGGTCACCTCAGGCTCCCGGAGCTCTAATCTCTGTCTTCTCAACTTCGCGAGACTGCTGTGCTTGGTGTGGGCTTCCCCAGCCTGCAGGGGAGGTCAGAATGGGACTCCCGGCAGAAGGCCAAGGGCTTACTCACTTATTTCCCTTTTCTTAGGAATCGCAGTATTGCACTGTCTCTTGTCCAATGTCTGAAAACACCTGTTTCACATCATTTTTTTCTAGTTTTCTTATTGTCTATGGTGGAAGAATATGTCTAGACCCTGTCATGTCATCATAACCTGAAATGGAAGCTCAGCTGCTACACTTTATTTGTACATTAGAGAAAAGAGTGAGCCTTGACCCTGGAGGCAGAGATATTCATGTTACAACAACGAAACAAAATGTGAAAGCTAGAAGTCTGATGTCTAAAACAAAGAAAGTGGTAAGTGCAGTGCTCTCCAAACGCTGACTTGTTCCATGAGCATTCTTGGGCCACTGTCTTTGTCACCTTCCGTGGTAGGTACGGAGGACACCGGGTGGCATGATCTGTAGCTCTTGTCCTAAAGAAACTCATAGACCAGGGAGAAATAGGAAAATAACAGGGAAACAATGGTGCATTTGTGATAAGGAAGGTGGTAACAATGAGCCCAGAGGTTAGGAGACCCACATGGGGGACACCTGTGCCCACCTGAGCTAGGGTACGGGGTATGAAGGTGGATTCTTGTGAGAGGGGATGATTTACCAGTAGAGTCCTAAGGGTTGAGTAAGAGTGAAAGCATCTGCTGAGGGGGTGGCACCTGTGGCTCAAAGGGGTAGGGTGCCGGTCCTATATGCCAGAGGTGGTGGGTTCAAACCCAGCCCCGGCCAAAAACTGCAAAAAAAAAAAAAAAAAAAAAAAAGCATCTGCTGAAGACCCAGAGGGGAGCTGGAGTACCGATGCAGAGTCTATGCGATTTCCTTTGGAAACTGAAAGCATTTGAGAGTGGCTGTAGTATCAAGAGGATAAAAGGAATGGGGTGAGATGAGGCTGAGCAGACATATAATTGCTGAGTAATGTACAGTCAATGTTACCTCTGCTCTAAGAGAACTGAGAAAATTCTGAATAGTTTGCCCAGGTGAATAACATGGTCTACTTGGTGATTTAGAAAGATTCCGTGGACTGTAGTTTGGAAAATGAGTGTTTCACAGGGAAATAATGATCCATCTAGAGGCTGTTAGCATTAATACAGGGAAAGGATGCTTTAGGTCTGAGTTAATATTATTCAAAATGTGGACCAAAGAAGTAGAGGAATGGGAGGATTCGGAAGGCATGTTCAACTAAGTGTCAAGACTGGATGGATGTGGGAATTAAGGAAAAGATAAAAGTCATAGGCAGCATCTGCGTTGTGAGTTGGAAAACTAGAGTGTTCTACTGAGGGAGAGAAATGGTCTTGGTTTCTGTTAGGACTGACCACTGTCTTACCAGGTGAATGATCCCAGGCTCGCAGTTGACTGGACCGCCACACTCCCTCGGGGTCCCAAGCTTGTTTCCTGTCTGCAAAGCTGCCTTCTGTCTCCTGCCTGTTCTAACAGTCTGACTCTGAGTGAGCCAACACCCACGTCTGCTCTGCTGGTTCTGTCTGGGTCACCAGGTCAGGCAGCTTTCTAGGTCTGTCTCTCCACTGTGTCCACTGGGCCCTGTCCCCAGGCCTGGCAGTAGTAATGCCTGAATTCTTTCTCTCACTCATGGAAAACTGTGGCACAGAACTGTCAAAATAATACTTGGAGATGAGGGCTCAAGGGAGTTAGACATTGTGCAGCATAATATGCCAATTTTACTGTTGAAAAAATTGAAAACATAGTTTCATCATGTCATTCATACCTTCACTATGGAGGTGATGATTTTACTTCCTTACCTGGGTCAAACTGGACTAATCAACAATTATAATTCTCCCACCTACAGAGGGGTAGATTCTCGTGGCCTTGCATGAGGTAAAAGAAGACAGTGATTTTCTTACATTGTGGGTTTTACTAGAAGGAGATAAGTCAGACGTGGTGGCTCACACCTGTAATCCCAGCACTCTGGGAGGCTGAAGCAGTTGACTTGCTTTAGCTCAGGAGTTTGAGACCAGCCTGAGCCAGAGTGAGAACCTGTCTCTACTAAAAATAGAAAAACTAGCTGGACACTGTGGTGGGTGCCTATAGTTCCAGCTACTCAGGAGGCTGAAGCAGAAGGATTACTCAAGCCCAGGAGTTCGAGGTTGCTGTGACGCCATAGCACTCTACCCAGGGCGACAGAGTGAGACTTCGTCAAACAAAAAAGAAATATTGGGAATAGAAGGTTCAACCAGTAAAAGGGGTGCAAGAACCAGGAGAACTAACTCAGGAAGACCCCTGGGGCCAAGATTATGGAACAACTGGCCATCTCTGCCCCAGTCCCAGCAGTCTTCACCCCAGTCCCAGTGGTCTCTGCCCCAGTCCCAGCAGTCTTCACCCCAGTCCCAGTGGTCTCTACCCCAGTCCCAGCGGTCTTTCTGGACTAGTTCTCCTGGTTCCTAGGTTCACTACATGATCCAAAATAAAAACCCCATAGTTAAGTAAGTGTGCCAAATCCCAGCAGAATACAGACAACACATTCAAAATAGGGCGAGCTGAAGAGGATTTATGTCTTTACTAAGACTGCGCGGAGAAGAACCCTAAGTATAGTATAGTGATCTAGACTTTATATCAACCAAGCCGTTACCTCCCTTAAGCCTAATGGAGTAAAGGGAAGGAATTGTTACCAGAACTTACAGAAAGAGAGAGCCAAGCAGTGTCATTGATTCTGAGCTGAGGGACAGTGCCAGGCTAACATCACTAACCATGAAGGGAGCAATCCAGAAAAATACATACGCTGAACTCACACTTTCCTTTTTCTTTCTTTCTTTCTTTTTTTAATTTTTTTTTATTGTTAAATCATAGCTGTGTACATTAGTGCAATCGCCTGTGCCCATTCTAAGATGCACCATAGATGTGGCCCCACCCATTACCCTCCCTCCACCAAAACCTCCCCCCTCCCTTCCCCTTCCTTGGTCCTTTCCCCATTGTCTGGTGGTATAGTTGGGTTATAGCCTTCATGTGAAAGCTATAATTTCACTTCATAGTAGGCCTGAGTACATTGGATATTTTTCTTCCATTTCTGAGATACTTTGCTAAGAAGAATATGTTCCAGCTCCATCCATGTAAACATGAAAGAGGTAAGGTCTCCATCCTTCTTTAAGGCTGCATAATATTCCATAGTATACATGTACCACAATTTGCTAGTCCATTTGTGGGTCAATGGGCACTTGGGCGTCTTCCATGACTTAGCAATTATAAATTGGCTACAATAAACATTCTGGTACAGATGTCTTTGTTATATTGTGACTTTTGGTCTTCTGGGTATAAACCTAGTAGAGGAATTATAGGATCCAATGGCAGGTCTATTTTTAGATCTCTAAGTATTCTCCAAACATCCTTCCAGAAGGAACGTATTAGTGTGCATTCCCACCAGCAGTGTAGAAGTGTGCCCTTTCCTCCACGTCCACGCCACCATCTCTGGTTTTGGGATTTTGTTATGT
>CAUYPK010015641.1:0-21261 GCA_963574355.1 Loris lydekkerianus | reverse complement strand
TCATCTCTTCCTCTTCCTATCTCTTTCCCACTTTCTCCCTCTCTCTTCTTCTTCTTCTCTCTGAATCTCTCTCCCCTTCTTCTTTTCCTCTCCCTGTCTCTCTTTCCTTCTCTCCCCCTATATATTTTTCTCCTCCTCTATAACACTCTCTCTCCCCCTTCCTCTCTTCCTCTTTCTGTCTCTCTTTCCTTCTCTCTCCCATTCTCTTCTCCTCCTCCTCTCTCTCTCTCTCCCTCTCTCTCTCCCCTTCCTCTCTTCCACTCCAGGTCTCTCTTTCTCTTGTTCCCACTCTCTCTTCTCCTTCTCCTCTCTCACTATCACTCCCCATCCTCTCTTCCTCTCCTTGACTCTCTTTCCTTCTTTCTCCCTCACTCTTCTCCTTGTCTCTCACTCTCTCTCTCCTCTTCCTCTCTTCCTCTCCCTGTCTCTCTTTCCTTTTTTCCTCCTCTCTCTTGTCCTCCTCTCTCACTCTTTCTCTCCCCTTTCTCTCTTCCTCTTTCTGTCTCTTTCCCTCTTTCCCCCTCGCTCTACATCTCCTCCAGTCTCAGTCTCTCGTTTCTTCTCCTCCTCTCCTTGTCTCTCTTTCTCTCCCCCTCTTCTTTCAGCTCCTCCTCTCTCACTCTCTTTCTCCCCCTTCCTCTCTTTCTCTCCCTGTTTCTCTTTCCCTCTTTGCCCGTCTCTCTTCTTTTCCTCCTCTCTCACTCTCTCTCTCCCCTTCCTCTCTTACACTCTCTGTCTCTGTTTCCTTCTCTCCCCCTATCTCTTATTCTCTTCCTATTTCACTTTCTCTCTCCCCCTTCCTCTCTTCCTCTCCCTCTGTTTCTTTCCTTCTCTCCCCCCTCTCTTCTTTTTCTCCTCTCTCACTCTCTCTCTCCCCCCTTCCTCTCTTCCTCTCCAAGTCTCTTGTTATCTTTTTCCTTCTTTCTCTTCTTCTCCTTCTCTCTCACTCTCTCTCTCCACTTCCTCTCTTCTCTCCCTGTCTCTCTTTCCTTCTCTCTCCCTCTCTCTTTTTCTCCACTTCTCTCACTCTCTCTCCGCCCTTCCTCTCTTCCCCTCCCTGTCTCTTATTTCTTCACTCCCCCCTCTCTTCTTCTTCTCCTTCACTCTCATTCTATTTCTCCCCCTTCTGCTCTACCTCTCCCTGTCTCTCCTTCCTTATTCACCCTCTCTCTTCTTCTCCTCCTCTCTCTCACCCCTTCCTCTCTTCCTCTACCTGTCTCTCTTGAATTTTTTCTCCCTCTCTCTTCTTCCCCTCCTCTCTCACTCTCTCTCTCCTTTTTCTCTCTTCCTCTCCCTGTCTCTCTTTCATTCTCTCCCCCTCTCTCTACTTTTCCTCCTCTGTCACTCTGTCTCCTCTTCCTCTCCCTGTCTCACTTTCCGTCTTTCCTCCTGTCTCTTCTCCTCCTCCTCCTTCTTTTTCCTCCTCCTCCTCCTCTTCTTCTTCGTCTTCTTCTTCTTCTTCCTCTCTCTCTCTCTCTCTGTCTCTCTCTCTCTCTCTCTCTCTCTCTCTCCTATGTTCATCTCCCTATCTCTCTTTCTTTCTCTCACCTTCTCTTTTCTTCTTCTCCTCTCTCAGTCTCTTTCTCCCCTTCATCTCTTCATCTCCCTGTCTCTTTCCCTCTTTCATTCTCTCTCTTCTTCTCCACCTCTCTCAATCTCCCTTTCCTCTCTTCCTCTTCCTATCTCTCACCCCTTCCTCTCTTCCTCCACCTGTCTCTCTTTAATTTTTCTTCCTCTCCTCTATCACTCTCTTTTTCTCTCTTCCTCTCCCTGTCTCTCTTTCATTCTCTCCCCCTCTCTCTACTTTTGCTCCTCTATCTCCACTTCCTCTCTTCTTCTCCCTGTCTCTCTTTCTGTTTTCCCCCCTGTCTCTTCTCCTCCTCCTCCTCTCTCTCACACATTCCTCTGTTCATCTCCCTGTCTCTTTCTTTCTCTCACCTTCTCTTTTCTTTTTCTCCTCTCTCAGTCTCTTTCTCCCCTTTGTCTCTTCCTCTCCCTGTCTCTTTCCCTCTTTCCTTCTCTCTCTTCTTCTCCTCCTCTCTCAATCTCTGTCCCTTTCCTCTGTTCCTCTTCCTATCTCTCTTTCCTTCTCTCCCCCCTCTCTTCTCCTCCTCTCTCACTTTCTATCTCCCCCTTCCTCTTTTCCTCTCCCTGTCTCTCTTTCTCTCATTCCCCCTCTCTCTACATCTTCTACCCTCTCACTTTCTCTCCCCTTCTTCTCTTCCTCTCCATGTCTCTCTATCCCTATCCCCCCCCTCTCTTCTCCTCCTCCTCTCTCTCACTCTCTCTCCTTTCTCTTCCTCTCCCTGTCTGTCTTTCTTTCTCTCACCTTCTATCTTCTTCTCCTCATTTCTCACTCTCTCCCCTTCCTCTCTTCCTCTCCCAGTCTCTCTTTCCCTCTTTCCCTCTCTCTCTTCTCCTCCTCCACTCTCACTCTCTCTCCTGTTCCTCTCTTCCTCTCCCTGACTCTCTTATCTTCTCTCCCCCTCTCTCTTCTACTCCTCCACTGTCACTCTCTCTCTCTTCCCTTCCTCTTTTCATCTTCCTGTATCTCTTTCCTTCTTACCTTCTCTATCCTCTCCTCCTCCTCTCTCACTCTCTCTCTTTCCTTCCTCTCTTCCTCTCCCTGTCTCTCTTTCATTCTCTCCCTCTGTCTCTAGTTCTCCTCCTCTCTCACTCCCTTTCTTCCATCCTATCTTCCTCTCCCTGTCTCTCTTTCCTTCTCTCCCCCATCTCTTCTTTTCCTCCTCTCTCACACTCTCTTCTTCCTCTCTTCCTCTTCCTGACTCTCTTTTTTTCTCTCCCCGTACTCTTCTTCTCCTCCCATCTTACTCTCTTTCTCCTCCTCTCTTCCTCTCTTTCTCTTTCTTTCCCTTTTTCTCCTTCTCTCTTCTTCTCCTCCTCTCTCACTCTCTCTCCCCTTCCTCTCTTCCTCTCCGTGTCTCACTTTCCTTCTCTCTCTCTTCTCCTCCTCTCACACTGTCTCTCTCCCTCTTCCTCCCTTTCTCTCCCTGTCTCTTTATCCTTCTCTCCCCTCTCTCTTCTTCTCCACCTCTCACATTCTCTCTCTCCCCTTTATTCTCCTTGTCTTTGTTTCCCTTCCCCCCCCCTTCTTCTCCTCTCTCACTCTCCCCCACATCCTCTCTTCCTCCACCTGTCTCTCTTTTCTTTTCTCCATCTCTCTCTTCCTCTCCTCCTCTCTCACTAACTCTCTCCCACTTCCTCTCATCTTCTCCCTGTCTCTTTTTCCCTCTTTCCAATCTCTCTTTTTCTCTTCCTCTCTCAATATCTCTCTCTTCTTCCACTCTTCCTCTGTCTCTCTTTCCTTCTTTTCCCCTCTCTCTTCTCTCTCTCTCTCTCTCTCTGTCTTCTGTTCATCTCCCTGTCTCCCTTTCTTTCTCTCACCTTCTCTTTTCTTCTTCTCTCTCAGTGTCTTTCTCCCCTTCATCTCTTCCTCTCCCTGTTCCTCTTTCCCTCTTTCCTTCTCTCTCTTCTTCTCCTCCTCTCTCAATCTCTCTCCCTTTCCCCTCTTCTTCTTCCTATCTCTCTTTCCTTCTCTCCCCCCTCTCTTCTTCTCCTCCTCTCTCACTTTCTCTCTCTCCCTTCCTCTCTTCCTCTCCCTGTCTCTCTTTCTCTGATTCCCCCTCTCTCTACTTCTCCTCCTCTCTCACTCTTTCTCTCCCCTTTCTCTCTTCTTCTCCCTGTCTCTCTTTCTTTCTCTCTACTTCTCTTTTCTTCTCCTCCTCTCTCACTCTCTCTCTCCCTTTCCTCTCTTTTTCTCCCTGTCTCTCTTTCCTTCTCTTTCCCTCTTTCTGCTTCTACTCCTCTTTCACTCTCTCTCCTTCCTCTCTTCCTGTCCCTGTCTCTCTTTCTTTCTCTCCCCTTCTCTCTTCTTCTCCTTCTCTCTCACCCTCCCCTTCCTCTCTTCCTCTCCCTGTCTCTCTTTCCCTCTTTTCTCCTCTCTCCACTTCTCCTCCTCTCTGACTCTCCACCTCCCCTTTCTCTCTTTCTTTCCCTGTCTCTCTTTCCCTCTTTCCTGCTCTCTGTTCTTCTCCTCCTCTCTCACTCTCTCTCTCCTCTTTCTCTCTTCCTCTCACTGTGTCTCTTTCCCTCTTTCCCCCTCTCTCTAATTCTCCTCCTCTCTCACTCTCTCTCCCCCTTCCTCTATTCCTCTCCCTGTCCCTCTCTACCTCTTTCCTGTTCTCTCCTCTCCTCCTCTTTTCTCACTCTCTCTCTCACCTTTCTCTCTTCCTCTTCCTGTCTCTCTTTCCTACTCTCCCCCTCTCTCTTCTAATTCCCTCCTTTCAATATCTCTCACCTTCCTCTCCTCCTCTCCCTTGTGTCTTTTATTTCTCCCAACTCTTCTTCTCCTCCTATCTTACTCTCTCTCTCCCCTATCTCTCTTCCTCTCTTTGTCTTTCTTTCCTTCCCTCTCCATCTCTCTTCTTCTCCTCTTCTCTCACTCTCTCTCCGCTTCTTCTCTTCCACTCCCTGTCTTTCTTTCCCCATCACTCTACTTCTCACCTCTCTCACTCTCTCTCTCTGCACTTCCTCTCTTTCTCTTCCTGTCTCTTATTCCTTCTGCCCCCCTCTCTTTTCTTCTCCTCCTCTCTCACTCTCTCTCTCCTTCCTCTCTTCCTCTCCCTGACTGTCTTTCCTTTGCTCCCCATCCATCCTCTTCTCCTCCACTCTCACTCTCTTCCTTCCCCTTCTGCTCTTCCTCTCCCTGTCTCTCTTTCTGTGTTGCCTTCTCTCTTCTTCTCCCTCTCTAACTCTCTCTTTCCCCTTTCTCTCTTCCTCTACCTGTCTCTCTTTAATGTTTTCTCCTGCTCTGTTCTTTTCCTCCTCTCTTACTCTCTCTCCCCTTTCTCTCTTCCTCTCCCTGTCTCTCTTTCATACCTCCCCCTCTCTCTACTTTTCCTTCTATCTCACTCTCTATCTCCCCTTCCTCTCTTCCACTCCCTGTCTCTCTTTCCCTCTTTTCCCCTCTCTCTACATCTCCTACCCTCTCACTCTCTCTCCCCTTCTTCTCTTCCTCTCTTTGTCTCTCTATTCCTATTTCCCTTCCTCTCTTCTTCTCCTCCTCTCTCACTCTCTCTCTCCCCTTCCTCTCTACCTCTTCTTTTGTCTCTTTCCTTATCTCCATGCTCTCTTCTTCTCCTCCTTTCTCATTCTCTCTCCCCCCCAATGCTCTTCCCCTCCCTGTTTCTCCCTCTCTCTTCTTCTCTTCCTCTCTCACTCTCGCTCTACCCTTCCTCTCTTCCTCTCCCTGTCTCTCTTTCTTTCTCTCACCTTCTTTCTTCTTCTCCTTATTTCTCACTCTCTCTCTTCCCTTCCTTTTTTCCTCTCCCTGTCTCTCTTTCCCTCTTTCCCCCTCTCTCTTCTCCTCCACTCTCACTCTCTCTCCCGATCCTCTCTTCTTCTCCCTGACTCTCCTTTCTTCTGTACTCCTCTCTCTTCTTCTCCTCCACTCTCACTCTCTCTCCCCCTTACCCTCTTCCTCGCCCTGTCTCTTTTTCCTTCTCTTCCCCTCTCTCTTCTTCTTTTCATCTCTCACTTTCTCTCTCCCTTTCCTCTCTTCATCTCCCTGTCTCTCTTTCCTTCTCTCCCCCACTCTCTTCTTCTCCTTCTATCTCACTCTCTCTCACCTTCCAATCTTCCTTTCCCTTTCTCTCTTTCCTTCTTTCCTCCTCTATCCTCTCATCCTTTTCTCTCAATCTCAGTCTCCCCTTCCTCTCTTCCTTTCCCTGTCTCTCTTTCATTCTCTCCCCCTCTCTCTTCTTCTTCTCTGCACTCACTCTCTCTCTCCCCCTTCCTTTCTTTTTCTCCCTGTCTCTCTTTCCTTCTCTCCATCTCTTTCTTCTTCTCCTCCTCTCTCACTAACTCTCTCCCACTTCCTCTCTTCTACTCCCTGTCTCTTTTTCCCTCTTTCCAATGTCACTTCTCCTCCTCTCTCAATATCTCTCTCTTATTCCACCCTTCCTCTCTTCCTCTCTCTGTCTCTCTTTCCTTATTTCCCCCCTCTCTTTTCTTCTCCTCCTCTCTCACTCTCTCACCTTCCTCTCTTCATCTCCCTGTCTCTCTTTCTTTCTCTCACCTTCTCTCTTCTTCTCTCTCTCAATTTCTCTTTCCTTCCTCTGTTCCTCTCCCTTTCTCTCCTTTCCTCTTTGCCCCTCTCTCTTCTTGTCCTCCTCTCTCACTTTCTGTCCTGTTCGTCTCTTCCTCTCCCTGACTCCCCTTTTTCTCTCCCCCACTCTCTCTTCTTTCCTCCACTCTCATTCTCTCACTCCCCGTCCTCTCTTCCTCTCCCTCTCTCTTGCCTTCATTACCCCTCTATCCTCTCCTCCTCCTTTCTCACTCTCTCTTTCCTTCCTCTGTTCCTCTCCCTTTCTCTTTCGTTCTCCTCTTCTGTCTCTACTTCTCCTCCTCTCTCACTCTCTATCTCCCCTTTCTCTCTTCCTCTCCCTGCCTCTCTTCTCTCCCTCTCTCTCTTCTTGTCCTCCGCTCTCACTCTCTCCCTCCCCCTTCTACTCTTCCTCTCCCTGTCTCTCTTTTCCTATTTCCTCTGCTCTCTTCTCCTCCTCTCTCAATCTCTTTCCTCCTTGCTCTCTTTCTCTTCCTGTCTCTATTTCCTTCTCTACCCCTCTCTCTTCTCTTCCTCCTCTCTTACTCTTTCTCTCCCCCTATACCTCTTCTTCTTTCTGTCTCTCTTTTCCTCTTTCTCCCTGTCTCTTCTCCTCCTGTCTCACTCTCTCTCCCCCTTCTCTCTTCCTCTCCTTGCCTTTCTTTCCCTCTTCTCCTTCCCTCTTCTCCTCCCATCTCACTTTCTCTACCATTTGTCTCTTCCTCTACCTGTCTCTCTTTTCCTCTTTCCCCCTCTCTCATCTTCTCCTCCTCTCTCCCATTACTCTCTTCCTCTCCTTGTCTCTCTTTCCTTCTCTCCCCATCTCTCTTCTTCTCCTCCTCTCTCACTCTCACTCTCTCTCCCATTCCTCTCTTCTTCTCCCTGTCTCTATTTCTTTCTCTTCCCTTCTCTTTTCTTCTCCTCCTCTCTCATTCTCCTTTTCCTCTTCGTTTCTTCCTCTCTGTCTCTCTTTCCCTCTTTTCGCCACTCTCTTCTTCTCCTCCTCTCTCAATCTCTCTCCTCTTCCTCTCTTCCTCTCCTCATCTGTCTTTCCTTCTCTTCCCCCTCTCTTCTTATCCCCCTCTCACCTTGTCTCTCCCACTTCCACTCTTCCACTCCCTGTGTCTCTTTCCTTCTGCCCTTCTGTCTCTTCTTCTCCTGCTCTCTCACTCTCTCTTCTCCCTTCCTCTCTTTTTCTTTCTATGTCTCTTTCCCTCTTCTTCCTCTTTCTTTTCCTCCTCCTTACTCACTCTCTCTCTTTTCTTCCTCTCTTCCTCTCCCTGTCTCTCTTTCCTTCTCTCCCCCTATCTATTCTTCTCCTCCTCTCTAACTCTCTCTCCCCCTCCTCTCTTCCTCTTTCTGTCTCTATTGCCACCTCTCTCACCTCTCTCTTCTTCTCCTTTCTTACTATATCTCTCCCTCTTCCTCTCTTTCACTCCCTGTCTCTCTTTTCCTCTCCCCCCTCTCTTCTTCTTCTTCTCTCTCACCCTCTCTATCCCCTTCCTATGTTCCTCTCATTGTCTGTCATTCCTTCTCTACCCCTTCTTTCTTCTCCTCCTCTCTCATTCTCTGTTTCCCCCTATCTCTCTTCATCTCCCTGTCTCTCTTTTTCCTTCTCTTCTCCTCTCTCTTCTTCTTTTCCTCTTTCACTCTCTCTCTCCCTTTCCTCTCTTTCTCTCCCTGTTTCTCTTTCCTTCTAATTCCCTCCTTCTTTTTCTCCTCCTCTCTCACTCTCTCTCCTTCCTCTGTTCCTTTTCCTGTCTCTCTTTCTTTCTCTCCCCCTTACTCTTCATCTCCTCCACTCTCACTTTCTGCATCCCCCTTCCTCTCTTCCTAACCCTGTCTTTTTTCCTCTTTTTCCCCATCTCTCTTCTACTACTCCTGTCTCACTCTCTCCCCCCCCCTATCTTTCTTCTCCTCTCCTTGTCTTTCTTTTCTTATTTCTCCTTCTGTCCTCTTCCCCTCCTCTCCCCCTTTCCCCCCTTCCTCTCTTCCTCTCCCTATCTCTCTTTCTCTCTCTCTTCTTCTACTCCTCTCTCACTCTTTGTCTCTTCTTCCTCTCTTCGTCTCCCTGTCTCTCTTTCCTTCTTTCCCACTCTCTCCTCTCCTCCTCCGCTCACTGTCTCTCTCCCTCTTCCACTCTTCCTCTCCCTATCTCTTTTTCCTTTTCTCCCACTCTCTCTTCCTCTCCTTTTTCACTTTCTTTCTTTCCCTTCCTCTCTTCTTCTCCCTGTCTCTCTTTCTTTCTTTCTCCTCTATGTTCTTCTCCTCCTCTCTCACACTCTCTCCCCTTCCTCTCTTCCTGTCCCTGTCTCATTTATTCTCTCTCCCTTTCTTTCCTCCTCCTCCTCCTTCTTCTTCTTCTCTCTCTCTCTCTCCCCCCCCCATTCTTCTTTTCCTGTCCCTATGTCTCTTTCCCTCTGTCCCCCTCTCTCTTCTCCTCTTTCACTCTCTCTCTGCTTCCTCTCTTCCTCATTCTTTCTCACTTTCCTTCTCTCCCCCTCTTTCCTCTTCTTCTCCTCCTCTCCCACTCCTTCTCACACCCTTCCTCTCTTCTCTCCCTGTCTCTCTTTCCTTCTCTCCCCCTCTCTCCTTTTCTCCTCCTCTTCCAATCCCTCTCACACCCTTCCTCTCTTTCTCTTCCTGTCTCTCTTTCTTTCTTTCCCCCTCTCTTTTCTTCTCCTCTCTCACTCTCTTTCTTTCTGTTCACTCTTCCTCTCCCTGTCTCTTTTTTCCTCTCTCTCCTCTCCTCCTCCTCCTTTCTCACTCACTCTCACGCCCTTCCTCTCTTTCTCTCCCTGTCTGTCTTTCTTTCTCTCTCCCTCTCTTTACTTCTACTCCTCTCTCACACTCTATCTCCCCTTCCTCTCTTCCTCTACCTGTGTCTCTTTCCCTCTTTCCTCCATGCTCTACATCTCCTCCACTCTCACTCTGTCTCCCCTTCTACTCTTCCTCTCCCTATCTCTCTTTCCTTCTCTCTTTCTCTCTCTTCTTCTCCTTCTCTCTCACTCTCTTTCTCCCCCTTCCTGTCTTCCTCCCTCTGTCTCTATTTTTGTCTTTCCCCTGTCTGTTCTTTTTCTCCTCTCTCACTCTCTCTCTCCCCTTTCTCTCTTCCTCTCATTTTCTCCCTTTCGTTCTATCTCTCTATCTCTTCAGCTCCTCCTTTCTCACTCTCTCTCTTCTCCTTACTCTCTTCTTCTTCCTCTCTCTCTTTTTTTTCTCCTTCTTTCTTTACTTCTACTCCTCTCTTCATTTTCTATCTCCCCTTCCTCTCTTCCTCTGACTGTCTGTCTTTCCCTCTTTCCCCCTCTTTCTACATCTCCTGTCTCACTCTCTCAATTTTTCTTCTCTTCCTCTCCCTGTCTCTCTTTCCTTCACTCCCCCTCTCTCTTCTTCTCCTTCTCTGTTACTCTCTTTCTCCCCCTTCCTCTCTTCCTCTTTCTTTCTCTCTTTCCCCTCTTTCTTCTTCTTCTTCTTCTTCTCCTCTCTCACTGTCTCTCTCCCCTTACTGTCTTCCTCTTGCTGTCTCCCTTTCCTTCTCTCTCTCTATCTCTTTGTCTCCTCCTCTCTCACTCTCTCTCTCCCCTTCCACTCTCCCTCTTTTTATGTCTCTTTCCTTATCTCCACCTCTCTCTTCTTCTCCTGCTCTCTCATTCTCTCTCTCCCCCTATACTCTTGCTCCCCTGTCTCTCTTTCCCTCTTTGCCCTCTCTCATCTTCTCCTCCTTTCTTACTCTTTCTGTCCCCTTTGTCTCTTCCACTCCCTGTCTCCATTTCATTCTCTCCCTCTATCTCTTTGTCTCCTCCTACCTAACATTCTCTCTCCCCCTTCCTCTCCTCCTCTCCCTGTCTCTTTTTCCTTCTCTTTCCCTCTCTTTTCTTCTTCTCCTTTCCCAGTCTCTCTTTCCCTTTCCTCTCTTCTTCTCCTTGTCTCTCTTTCCTTCTTTCCCCCTCTCTTTTCTTCTCCCCCTCTCTCACTCTCTCTCTCTTCCCTTCCTCTCTTCCTCTCCCTGTCTAACTTTCTTTCTCTCTCCCTCTCTCTTCTTCTCCTCATCTCCCTCTCTCCCATTCCAATCTTCCTCTCCTTGTGTCTTTCCCACTGTCCCCTCTCTTCTTCTCCTCCTCTCTCACTCTCTCCCCCATTCTTCTCTTCCTCTTTCTTTCTCTCCCCCTCTTTCTTCTCCTCCTCCTCCTCTCTCACTCCCTCTCATGCCGTTCCTCTCTTCCTGTCCCAGTCTCTCATTCCCTTTTTCCTTCTCTCTCTTCTTCTCCTCCTCTCTCACTCTCTCTCTCCACTTCCTCTCTTCTCTCCCTGTCTCTCTTTCCTTCTCTCCCCCTCTCTCTTTTTCTTCTCTTCTCTCACCCTCTATCTCCACTTTCTCTCTTCCTCTGCCTGTCTCTATTTCCTCTCCCTGTCTCTTTCCTTCTCTCTTCCTCTCTCTTCTTCTCCTTCTCTCTCACTCTTTCTCCCCTTCCTCTCTCTCTCTCTATTTCCCTCTTTCCCCCTCTCTCTTCTTCTCTTCCTCTCTCACTCTCTCTCTCCCCTTTCTCTCTTCCTCTCACTGCCTCCCTTTCATTCTCTCCCTCTATCTCTTTGTCTACTCCTTTCTCACTTTCTCTCTTCTCCTTACTCTCTTCTTCTCCCTGTCTCTCTTTTCCTTCTTCCCCCTCCCTCTTCTTTTCCTCCTCTCTCACTCTCTCTCCCCCCATCCTGTCCTCCTCTCTTTGACTCTCTTTCCCTCTCTCTCCCTCTCTATTCTTCTCCACCTCTCTCTCTCTTTCCCTCTCTCTCCCCATCCTTTCTTCATCTCCCGTCTCTCTTTTCTTCTTTCGCCCTCTATTTTTCCACTTCTCTCATTCTCTCTCTCACCGTGTCTCTCTTCCTCTGTCTCTCTTTCTCCTCCTCTCTCACTCTCTCTCTCTTCCCTTCCTCTCTTCCTCTTACTCTCTTTATTTCTCTCCCTGTCTCTCTTCTTCTCCTCCTCTCTCATTTTCTCTCCATTTCCACTATTCCTATCCATACCTCTCTTTCCCTCCTTTCCTCTCTCTCTTCTTCTTCCCCTCTCTCACTCTCTCTACACTTTATCTCTTCCTCTCCCTGACTCTCTTTCCTTCTCTCCCTTTCTCTCTTCTTCTCTACCTCTCTCAGTCTCTCCACCTTCGACTCTTTCTCTCCCTGTCCCTCTTTCCTTCTTTCCCCCTCTCTCTTCTTCTCCTCCTCTCTCACTCTCTCTCTCCTTTCCACTCTTCCTTTCTTCCTCTCACTGTGTCTCTCTCCTTCTCTCCCCCTCTCTCAACTTCTCCACCTCTCTCACTCTCTATCACCCCATTCTTCTCTTCCTCTCCCTGTCTCTTTCCTTCTCTACCCCACTCTCTTGTTCTCCACCTCTCTCAATCTCTCTCTCCTTCTTCCTCTCTTCCTGCCCCTGTCTCTCTTTCTTTCTTTCCCCCTCTCTCTTATGCTCCTCCTCTCTCACTCTCTCTCTCTCTCGCCTTTCCTCTCTTTCTCTTTCTGTGTATCTTTTCTTCCTTCCCCCTCTCTCTTATGCTCCTCCTCTCTCACTCTGTCTGATTTGCTCTTCCTCTCTCTGTCTCTCTCTCCTTTCCCCACCTCTCTTCTCCTCCTCCTCTCTCACTCTCTTTCTCCCCCTTCCTCGCTTTCTCTCTCTGTCTCTCTTTTCCTTTTTCCGCTTCCCTCTTCTCCTCCTCTCTCACTGTCTCTCTCCACTGCCACTCTTGGTCTCCCTGCCTCTCTTTCCTTTTTTCCCCATCTCTCTTCTCCTCCTCCTCTCCCACTCTCCTTCTCCCCCTTTCTCTCTTCCTTTCCTGTCTCTCTTTTCCTCTTACCCCCTGTCCATACTTCTCCGCCTATCTCATTCTCTCTCTCCCCCTATCTCTCTTCATCTCCCTGTCTCTCTTTTCCGCTTTCTACCTCTCTCTTCCTCTCCTCCTCACACTCTCTCTCCCCCTCCTCTCTTCCATTGCCTGTCTCTCTTTCCTCCTCCTCTCCCACTCACTCTCCCCTTCCTCTTTTCCTCTCCCTGACTCTCTTTCCCTCTACCCCCTCTCTCTTTTTCTCCTCCAGTCTCACTCTGTCTCACCTTTCATCTCTCTTCCTCTCCTTGTCTTTCTTTCCCTATTTGTCCTTCTCTCTTCTTCTCCTCCTCTCTCACTCTCTGTCCCATTCCTTTCTTCCTCTCCCTGTCTCTCTTTCTTTCTCCCCCTTCTCTCTAATTCTTCTCCTCTCTCACTGTCTTTCTCCCCTCCTTCTCTTCCTCTCCCTGTCTCTCTTTCCTTCTTTTCCCCTCTCTCTTCTTCTTCTCCTCTCTCAATCTCTCTCCAGTCCCTCTCTTTCTCTCCAGTCTCTCACCTTTTGTCTTCTTTTCCTCCTCCTTCACTATCTCTCTTCTTCTTACTCTCTTTCTCTCCGTCTCTCCTTCCTTCTCTCCCCCTCTCTACTTCTCCTTCTCTCTCACTCTCTCTCCCCCTTCCTCTCCCTGTCTCTCTTTTTTTCTCTACCCCTCTCTCTTCTTCTCCTCCTCTGTCACTCCGTCTCTCCCCCTTGCTCTCTTCCACTCCCTGTCTCTCTTTCCTTCTTTCCCCTTTCTTTTATTCTCCTACTCTCTCACGATCTCTCCCCTTCCACTCTTCCTCTCTTCCTCTCCCTGTTTCTCTTTCCTTCTCTCCCCTTTCTCTTCTTCTCCTCCTCTCTCACTAGCTCTCCCCTTTCAATCTTCCTCTATTTCTCTCTTTCTTTCTCTCCCCTTCTCTCTTCTTCACCCCCTCTCTTAGTCTGTCTCTCCCCTTCCTCTCTTCCTCTCCTTTTCTCTCTTTCCATCCTTCCCTGTCTCTCTTCTTCTCGTCCTCTCTCACTCTCTCTCTACCCCTTCCTCTCTTCCTCTCCCAGTCTCTGTTTCCCTCTTTCCCCCTCTCTTTTCTTCTTCTTCTCTCACTCTCTCTCTCCCCTTTCTCTTTTCCTTTACCTGTTTCTCTTTCCTTCTCTCCCTCTCTCTCTTCTTCTCCTCCTCTCTCACTCTATCTCTAGTCTTCCTCTTTTCTTCTCCTATCTCTTTTTCCCTCTTTCCAATCTCTCTTCTTCTCCTCCTCTCTCACTGTCTCTCACCCCTTCCACACTTCCACTATTCCTATCCCTTTTCCTCTTTCCTTCTCTTCCCCTCTCTCTTCTTCTCCTCCTCACTCACTCTCTCTTCCCCCCTTCCTCTTCCTGTCTCTCAGTCCTTCTCTCCCCCTGTCTCTTCTCCAACTCTCTCATTCTCTCTCCCTTTCTCTCTTCCTCTCTCTGTCTCTATTTTACTCTTTCCACCTCTCTCTCCTTCTCCTCCTCTATCACTTACTCTCTTTCCCTTCCTCTTTTCCTCTCCACCTTTCTATTTTTTCTCTACCCCTCTCTCTTCTCCTCCTCTGTCACTCTCTCTCTCCTCTTCCTCTTTTTGTCTCTCTTTCCCCCCCCTTCTTCTCCTCACTCAATTTCTCTTATCTTCTGCTCTTCCTCTCCCTGTCTCTTTTTCCCTCTTTCAAATATCTCTTCCTCTACTCCTCTCTCACTATACTCTCCTGTTCCACTCTTCATCTCTTCCGCTCCCTGTTTCTCTTTCCTTCTCTCCCCCTCTCTCTTCTCCTCCTCCTCCTCTCTCTCTCTCTCCCCATTCTTGTCTTCCTCTTCTTGTGTCCCTTTTCTACTCTCCACCTCTCTTCTTCTTCACATCTCTCACTCTCTCTCTCCTTCCTCTCTTCCACTCCCTGTCTCCCTTCCCCTCTTCTTTCCTCTCTCTTCTTCTCCACCTCTCTCTCTCTCTGTCTCTCCCCATCATTTCTTCCTCTCCCTGTCTCTCTTTCCCACTTATCCCCTCTCTCTTCTTTTCTTCCTCTCTCATTGTCTTTCTCCCCCTATGCTTTTCCACTCCATGTCTCTCTTTCCCTCTGTCTCCCTCTCTCTTCTTCTCTTTCTCTCTCATTCCTCTCTCTGCCCTTACTGTCTTCCTCTCTGTGTCTCTCTTTCTTTCTCCCCCCTTCTCTCTTCTAATCCTTCTTTCTCACTCTCTCTCTCTCTACCCGTAGCTCCCTTCCTTTCCTTGTCACTCTTTCCATCTTTCTTTTTCTCTCTTCTCCTCCTCTCTCACTCTCTCTCTCCCCCTTCCTCTCTTCCTCTCCCTGTCTTTCATTTCCTCTTTCCCCCTCTTCTCTCCTCTCTCACTTTCTCTCTCTTCTTCTTCTCCTCTCTCACTTTCTCTCTCTCCTTCCTTTCTTCCTCTCCCTGTCTTAATTTCCTCCTCTCCCCGTCTCTCTTCTTCTCCTTCATTTGCAGTCTCTGTCTTCCTTTTCTTCTCTCCCTTTCCCTGTTTTTCTTTCCCTCTTTCCCCCTCTTTTTTCTTCTCCTCTATCATTCTCTCTCTCCCCTTCTACTCTTCTCTCCCTGTGTCTCTTTCCTTCTCTCCCCTTCTCTCTTCTTATATTCCTCTCTCATTCTCTAAACATCCTTTCTTACTCTCCCTGTCTCTCTTTTCCTCTTTCTGTCTCTCACTCCTTCTCATTCTCTCTCACTCTCTCTCCAATTACTCTCTTCCTCTCCCTTTCTCTCTTTCCTTCTCTCCCACTCTCTCTTTTCTCCTTCTCACTCACTCTCTCTAACCCTCTTCCTCTCTTCCTCTTTCTGCCTCTATTTCCTTCATGCCCATCTCTCTTCTTCTCATCTGTCACTCTCTCTCTCCCCTTCCACTCTTCCTCTCTTCCTCTCACTATCTCTCTTTCCCTCTCTCAACTTCTGCACCTCTCTCACTATTTCTGTGCCCCATCCTCACTTCCTTTACCTATCTCTTCTTGCTTCCCTTCCCCTGTCTCTTCTTCTCTTCCTCTCTCACTCTCTCTCTCCCCTTCCTCTCTTTTTATCCCTGTCTCTCTTTCCTTCTTTCCTTCTCTCTCTTCTTCTCCTCCTCTCTCACTCTATCTATTCCTTTCCTCTCTCCCTCTCCCTGTCTTTCTTATGTTCTGTCCCCCTCTCTCTTTATCTCCTCCTCTCACTCTCTATCTCCTCTTCCTCTCTTCTCCCTGTCTCTCTTTCCTTCTTTCTTCCTCTTTCTTCTTCTCCTCTTCTCTCAATCTCTTTCTCTCCATTTCATCTCTTCCTCTCCCTGTCTCTCTTTCCCTCTTTCCCATCTCTCTTCTTCTTCTGCTCTCTCTCTCACTTTCTCTCTCTCCTTCCTCTCTACTATCCCTGTCTCTCTTTCCTTCTCTCCCTCTCTCTCTTCTCCTCCTCTCTCATTCTCTTTCTCCCCTTCCTCTGTTCCTCTCTCTGTCTCTCTTTACTTCTCTTCCACTCTCTCTTCTCCTCCACTCTCATTTTCACTCTCTTTATTTCTCTTCCTCTCCCTGTCTCTCTTTCTTTCCCTCTTCTTCTCTCTTCTTCTACTCCTCTCCAACTCTCTCTTTCACCTTCCTCTCTTCCTCTCCTTGTATCTCTTTCCCTCTCTCTCTTCCTCTCCTCCTCTTACATTCTCTCTCCACTTTCTCTCTTCCTCTCCCTGACTCTGTTTTTCTCTCTCCCTCTCTCTTTTCTCCTCCTCTCTCACTCTCTCTAACCATCTTCCTCTCTTTTTCTTTCTGAGTCTCTTTTCCTCTTTGCCCCCCTCTCTTCTTCTCCTCTTTTCTCACTCTCTCTTTCCCTCTTCTTCTCTTCCTCTCCTTGTCTCTATTTCCTTCTCACACCCTCTTTCTTCTTCTCCTTCTCCCTCACTCTGTCTCTACACTTCCTCTCTTCCTCTCTAAGTCTCTCTTTCCCCCTCTCTCTTCTTTTTCTCCTCTCTCACACTCTCTCTTTTTTCCTCTGCTCCTCTTCTTGTCTCCCTTTCCGTCTCTTTCCCTATCCCTTCTTCTCTTTCTCTCTCACTCTCTCTCTCCCCCTTCCTCTCTTCATCTCTTCCTCTCCCTGTCTCTCTTTCCTTTTCTCCCCCTCTCACTTCTTCTCCTCCTTTCTCACTCTCTCTCTCTCCCCCTTTCTCTCTTCCTCTCTCTGCCACTCTTTCCTTCTCTCCTCATCTCGCTTCTTCCCCTCCTTTCTCACTCTCTCTCTCCCCTTTTGTCACTTCTTCTCTCCTGTCTCTTTCCCTCTTTCCCCCTCTCTGTTCTTCTCCTGCTCTCTCTTTTCCTCCCCTTCCACTCTTCGTCTCCCTGTCTCTGCTTCCTTCTCTCGCCTGCTCTCTTATTCTCCTCCTCTCTCATTTTCTCTCTCCCGCTATCCTCTTCCTCTCCCTGTCTCTCTTTCCCTCTTCCTTCCTCTCTCTATTACTCCTCCTCTCTCACTCTCTCTCCCATTCTTTTCTTCCTCTCCCTGTCTCTCTTTTTTCTCTTCCCCTCTCTCTACTTCTCCTCCTCTCTCACTCTCTGTCTCCCCCTTCCTCTCTTCCTCTCCTTGCTCTCTTTCCCTCATTCCCCCCTCTCTTCTTCTCCTCTCTCACTCTTTCTCTCCCTTTCCTCTCTTTTCCTCCCTGTCTCTCTTTCCCTCTTTCCCATCTCTTCTTCTTCTGCTCTCTCTCTCACACTCTCTCTCCCCATCTTTTCTTCCTCTCCCTGTCTCTCTTTCCTTCTCTCTCCCACTCTCTACTTCTTTTCCTCTCTCACTCTTTTTCTCCAATTCCACTGTTCCTCTCCCTCTCTCTCTTTTGATTCCCCCTCTCTTCTTGTCCTCCTCTCTCACTCTCTCTCCCCTTCCTCTCTTCCTCTCCCTGACTCTCTTTCCTTTTCTCCCCCTCACTCTTCTTCTAATCTTCTCTCAATCTCTCTCCCCTTTCTCACATCCTCTCCACGTTTCTTCCCTTCTCTCTTCTTCTCCTCCTCTTTCACTCTCTCTTTCTTATTCTTCCTCTCTTCCTCTCGGTCTCTGTTTCGTTCTTCCCCCTCTGTCTACTTCTCTTCCTCTATCACTCTCTTTCTCCCCCTTCCTCTCCCTGTGCCTCTTTTCTTCTCTACCCCTCTCTATTCTCCTCCTCTCTCACTCTCTTTTTTCTTCCTCTCTTCGTCTCCCTCTCTCTTTTCTTCTCTCCTCCTCTCTCTTCTTCTTCTCTCTCACTCTTTCTCTCCCACTTGCTCTCTTCCTCTCCCTGTCTCTCTTTCCTTCTCTCCCCCTCTCTCTTCTTCTACTCCTCTCTCACTCTCTCTCTCCCCTTTCCTCTCTTTCTCTCCCTGACTTTCTTTCCTTTTTTTCCCCTCTCTCTTCTCCTCCTCCTCTCTCACTCTCTCTCGCTCTGTTCCTCTGTTCCTCTCCCTGTTTCTCTTTCTTTCTCTCCCCTTCTCTCTTCTTATTCTCATCTCTCACTCTATTTCTTTCCTTCCTCTCTATTTCCTTCCTTCTTCTGTTCCTCTCCCTGTCTCTGTTTTCCCATTTCCCCCCTCTCTTCTTCTTCTCCTCTCTCACTCTCTGTCTCTTCTTCCTCTCTTCCTCTACCTGTCTCTCTTTCCTTCTCTCCCCCTCTCTCTACTTCTCTTCCTCTCTCACTCCTGCTCTCCCCCTTCCTCTCCCTGTCTCTCTTTCCTCCTCTACCCCCTCTCTTCTTCTCCTCCTTTCTCAATCTCTCTCTCCTTCCTCTATTCCTCTCCCTGTCTCTCATTCCTTCTCTCCCCCTCTCTCTCCTTCTCCTCCTCTCTCAATCTCTCTGCCCTTCCTCTATTCCTCTCCCTGTCTCTCTTTCTTTCTCTTCCCTTCTCTCTTTTTATTCTCCGCTCTCACTCTATTTCTTCCCTTCCTCTCTTCCTCTCCCTGTCTCTGTTTCCCTCTTTCCCCTTCTCTCTTCTTCTTCTCCTCTCTCATTCTCTCTCTCCCCTTCCACTCTTCCTCTTCCTCTCCCTGTTTTTCTTTCCTTCTCTTCCCCTCTCTCTTCTTCTCCTCCTCTGTCAATCTCTCTCCCTTTTATCTCTCCCTCTCTCCCCCCTCTCCCTTTTTGTTATTCTCCTCCTTACTCACTTTCTCCCCCTTCCCCTCTTCCTCTCCCTGTGTCTCTTTTTTTCTCTCCCCCGCTCTCTTCTTCTCCTTCTCTCTCACTTTCTCGGTCCCCCTTGCTCTCTTCCTCTCCATGTCTCTCTTTCCTTCTCTCCCACTCTCTCTTCTCCTTTCTCATTCTCACTCTCTTCCTATCTCTCTTCCTCTCCCTGTCTCTCTTTCTTACTCTCTTCTTCTCTCTTCTTTTACTCCTCTCTAACTCTCTCTTTCACCTTCCTCTCTTCCTCTCCCCGTCTTTCTTTCCCTCTTTCCCTCTCTCTCTTTATCCTCTCCTCTCTCACTCTCTCTCCATTTCCTCTCTTCCTCTCCATGACTCTCCCCCTCTCTGTTTTCTCCTCCTCTCTAACTCTCTCTGGCCCTTTTCCTCTCTTCCTCTTTCTGCCTCTCCCTCTTTGCCCCTCTCCCTTCTTCTCCTGTTCTCCCACTCTCTCTCTCCCCCTGCCTCTCTTCCTCTTCCTGTCTCTATTTTCTTCTCACCCCCTCTGTCTTCTTCTCCTCCTCTCTCACTCTGTCTCTACCCTTCCTCTCTTCCTCTCCCTGTCTCTATTTCCCTCTCTCTCTTCTTCTTCTCCTCTCTCACATTCTCTCTCCTTTTCCTCTCCTCCTCTCCCTGTCTCCCTTTTCTTCTCTTTCCCTATCTCTTCTTCTCTTTCTCTCTCACTATCTCTCTCCCTCTTACTCTCTTCCTTTCTATGCCTCTCTTTCCTTCTCCCCCTATCTCGCTTCTTCTCCTCCTTTCTCACCCTCTCTCCCCCTTTCATCAATTCCTCTCCTAGTCTCTCTTTCCCTCTTTCCCCCTATCTGTTCTCCTGCTCTCTCTCTCCTTACCCTTCCCCTCTTCCTCTCCCTGTCTCTGTTTCTTTCTCTCTCCCGCTGTCCTCTTCTCCTCCTCTCTCATTCTCTCTCCCCCTAGGCTCTTCCTCTCTCTGTCTCTTTCCCTCTTTCTTCCTCTATTTCTCCTCCTCTCACACTCTCTCTCCCTTGCTTTTCTTCCTCTCCCTCTCTCTCTTTTTTCTCTCCCCCTCTCTCTACTTCTCCTCCTTTCTCACTCTTGATTCCCCCTTCCTTTCCTCCTCTCCTTGTCTCTCTTTCCCTCATTCTCACACTCTCTTCTTCTCCTCTCTCACTCTCTCCCTTCCCTTTCTGTCTTCCCCTCCCTGTCTCTCTTTCCCTCTTTTCTGCTCTCTGTACTTCTTATCCTCTCCCAGTCTCTCTCCACTTCTTCTCTTCCTCTGCCTGTCTCTCTTTTATTCTCTCTCAGTCTTTCTTCTTCTACTCTTCTCTCACTCTCTGCCTCACCATTTGTCTCATCTTCTCTCTGTCTCTCTTTCCCTCTTTCCATCTGTCTCTTCTTTTCCACCTCTCTCACTCTCTCTCTCTCACATTCCTTTCTTCCTTTCTCTGTCTCCCTTTCCCTCTTGTTTCCTCTCTCTTCTTCTCCACCTCTCTCTCTCTATGTCTCTTTCTCCTTCGTTTCTTCCTCTCCCTGTCTTCCTTTTCCACTTTTCCCATCTCTTCCTTTCTTCCTCTCTCCCCCTATGCTTTTCTTCTCCATGTCTCTCTTTCCCTCTTTCTCCTCTCTTCTTCTCTTTCTCTCATATTCTCTCTCCCCTTCCTCTCTTCCTCTCCTGTCTCTCTTTCTTTCTCCCCCCTTCTCTCTTTTAGTCTCTCTCTCTCTCTGTCTCTCTCTCTCTCTCTGTAGCTCCCTTCCTTTTCATGTCACTCTTTCCTTCTTTCTCCCTCTCTCTTCTTCTCCTCCTCTCTTGCTCACTCTCTCCCCTTCCTCTCCCTGTCTCTTTTTCCTTCACTTTCCCTCTCTCTGCTTCTCCTCCTCTCTCACTCTCTCTCTCATTTTTCCCCTCTTCCTCTCCCTGTTTCTCTTTCATTCGCTACCCTCTTTCTTCTTCTCCTCCTCTTTCATTCTCTCTTTCCCCCTTCCTCTCTTCCTCTCCCTGTCTGTCATTTCTTCTCTCCTTTTCTCTTCTTCTCACCCTTTCTCACTCTCTCATTCCCCTTTCCTTTCTTCCTCTCCCTGTGTCTTCCCCCCCCACTTCTTCTCTACTTCTCTCACTTTCCATCTCCCCTTCCTCTATTCCTCTGCCTGTCCCCTTTTCTTCTCTTTCCCCATATCTTCTTATTCTTCTCTCCCATTCTCTCTACCCTTTCTCTCTTCCTCTTCCAGTCTCTCTTTCTGTCTCTCCTCCTCTGTCTACTTCTCCTTCTCTCTCACTCTCTCTTTCCCCTTTCTCCTTTTCCTCTTCTTTTCTCTCACCCTCTCTCTTCTTCTACTCCTCTCTCACTCTCTCTCTCTCCCCCTTCCTGTCTTCCTCTCCCTGTCTCTCTTTTCTTCTCTCCCTCTCTCACTTCTCCTCCTCCTCTATCTCACTCTCTCCCCTTACGCTGTTCCTCTCCATGTCTCTCCTTCCTTCTCTCCTGCTCTCTATTCTTCTCCTCTTCTCTTACTCTCTATCTCCTCTTCCTCTCTTCCTCTCCCTTTCTCTCTTTCTTTCTCTCCCCTTCTCTCTCCTTCTCCTCCTCTGTCTCTCTCTCTCCCCTACCTGTCTTTCTTTCTCTGTCTCTTTTTCCCTCTGTCCCCCTCTCTCTTCTTCTCCTCCTCTCTCACTCTCCCTCCCCTTCCTCTCTTCTCCCTGTCTCTCTTTGTCTCCCCTTCTCTCTTCTTCTCCTCCCCTC
Source organism: Loris lydekkerianus (assembly GCA_963574355.1). Taxonomy (NCBI): domain Eukaryota; kingdom Metazoa; phylum Chordata; class Mammalia; order Primates; family Lorisidae; genus Loris; species Loris lydekkerianus. The sequence goes on along the minus strand of CAUYPK010015641.1, from coordinate 437 downwards.
TCACTTTCTCTCTCTCCTTTCTGTCTTCCACTCCCTGTTGTTTTTTCCATCCCTGTCAACTCTCTCTCCTTCTCGTCACTCACTCTTTCTGCCCTTCCTATCTTCCTCTCCCTGTCTGTCTTTCCTTCTCCCCCCCCCATTCTTCTCCTCCTTTTTCACTCTGCCTTTCTGCTTCCTCTCTTTCTTTCCCTGTCTTACTTTCATTCTCTCCTCCTCTCTCTACTTCTCCTCTTCTCTCACTCTCTCTCTCCCCTTCCTGTCTTCCTTTCTCTGTCTCTCTTTCCCTCTTTCCCTCTCACTCTTCTTTTTTTTTTTTTTTATTGTTGGGGATTCATTGACGGTACAATAAGCCAGGTTACACTGATTGTAATTGTTAGGCAAAGTCCCTCTTGCAATCATTTCTTCCCCTCATAAAAGGTGACACACACCAAGGCCCC